>VXBL01005396.1:4203-22151 GCA_013400195.1 Aramus guarauna | reverse complement strand
CCTGTCCTTTTTGGATGATAACCTGGTGTACCACATACTGAAAAAACATTCTGCAAAAAGGTGTGGATGCGTCTGACTGCTGCACGCTGGAGACGACTCTAGTTTTGCATTCCTGATATGATGCAAAGAGAGGGACCAAGGTTCCAGGGGAAGTGTCTGCTCAGAGCGGAGAAAAGAGTACCAAGAACGCAGAACAAAAGGGTTGTGGGAGCCCAGGGGGTGCAACGTGGCATAGGAGGATGGAGGTTTTTGAAGTCCTATGGGAAAGTAAATAAAAGCTCAGGTGGACATGCCGACAGCTGGATGGTGTGCGCACTCCCTTTCCCATTTGACACAGTCCACCATCAGTGAGACTCAGATGCTTAAAAACACAACCCTGCTGTACCACGCTGTGTTGTAGTTATCTCATCCATGCCAGGAAGTTTAGCTGAGAAGTAACTTAGGAGTACCTTACTCATCCCCTGCACCCTCAGCTTTACTGAAAGACACATTGTACTATTGCACATTGAAGGGTAGTTCCTAAGCACTTAGGACAACTTCTAAACTATTATAAGATTAATCTCATAAGTAAGATGATATTGGGCAAATATCAAAATTCCCAGGCTTAAGTTCTCTAAGGCCAGTATCAGTACAAACCAGTTCCACTTACTGGTTAAGTTTGGTTATTTCCATTTCATGTTTCTTCAAAATGACTATAGGATTTCATTCTTCTGCTACCTATGAAAACAAGTTGAGTTTTTAAGCACTTCTTCCTAGTATAGTAAGAGAAATAACAAGCCCAGCCTACACAAAATGTGTTTCTTTTGGTTTACGAAGGACTAACATCACTTGTGTAAGTACGTTTCTATTTGGTCATTGTGAGTGAGCAGAGACTATTTGATGCAATGCATCCATTCAGAGACATAAATATACAGAAGATATTTGTTGAGCTTAAGTTATTGTTATTTATTACAGTTCAGTAATGAGTCTCCTTATTTATTAACATTTCTTTTCAAGGGTACCAAGCTAGAAGGTGCTTGGAAGATGGAGAGAGACAATTAAGTTGGGAACAACGGTCCATGCTTTTGACTGAAAGCGTTAACTTGAATGCAAAAAATCACTTACTTTACCTTTTTTTCTTTTAAACAAAATCCTGATTATGTTCAGAAAATGTAGTGCCAAAGTCTTCAGCCCTTCCTCCTGTTCACTAATACTTTTGAAAATTACTGGTCGTACATGTGCAGGAGAAGCAATGGCTCTGCACAAATGAGTGTCGCAGGACTTGGCTCAACATCAGCAGTTTGTTATAAAAACTAATTCTAGTCATATTTTAAATGTAGCCACATTTTTTTCTTACACTTTTTGCCAACTGACCTCATATAACTATTGACAAATGGAAAATAATCACATTTAGCCTTATAATTTCTTGTTATATTTATTTCAGCTTTTCCTTCCGTATTTCCATATAGAAGAGGTTAAATTCCTCCTACTAGTTAGCCCTGGATTTAATATAGCCTGCAGGTAAACAATTGTGTTAAATAACCAAAGTGTTTTGTATAATTTGCTGAAACATTACAGGATCATACTCATACAGCAGAACAGTCTGAGTTTCCTTAGGATGAGGGAGGTTGTACAGCAACCTGTCATACCTGACCACTAATGCAAGCTCTTGTTCTGGAGACTTTTTTCCCAAAGGAGCAGCAGTGCAGGTCACTAGACATACCTGACAACCAGTGAAGCATCAACTCCCACAAAAACACCAGGAAGAAAAAAAATCCCTACTGAAAACCAAAAACAGTTGGTCTGACCTTTTATCTCATACATGCAATGGCTTTCCATACTCATTTTGCCCTGGGCCCCTTGGGGTGTCACAGAAGAAGGGTCTAGTAGTCAAAAAAAGTCCAGAACAGGTATAGGAAGATGTACCAGGTGTATGAAATGTAATTCAACTCTGACCTCCGCTGCTTCCCTGGGCTGACAGAGGGCAGCCTTGGAGCCTACCCACAGGGTCCATGCTCACACTGCCATGGGGACACCTTACACTCCACATTGGGCAGGGGTGGTACAGCTGATGCCACTGCCAGCATTGGCATGATTTGGGCAGTAAAGGCCTGCTAAGCTGAGGGTCAGCTGCGCTGCCAGGTGGTTCGCTGGGTGCAACTCTCAGAGGTGTGCTTTTGCTGGCCCTGGTATGGCCCCAGTTGCTGAAAACTTGCCCCAAAGCATTTTCTGCGCAGCTTGAAGAAACTGCAACCAAAGCAAAACACTATGTTAAAAATACAAAAGGGTAAAGTTTGTGATTTTTTAATTTTTTTTAGACTTTACTGAAAACAGGAGTGTGCTTCTCTGGAGTTTTTTACTTCATCTGTGATTTATGTCTCAGTCATTTGTGTTAATCAACCAAAGTTCTCTACAGACTTTATTTTTGTACAATATTCATTTTATAACTTTTTACAAAATAAAACTAATTTCTATTGTTACCTGGTTGTTGCTTGTGCTTCTTCCCCTTTGTACCACTTCCAAGTTACAGTATCGCCCAGTTCCCAACCTGCATGGGGCAATGTTCAAGAAACAGCAAGTCCTTAGCACAGTGGAGTTTTCCTCTTCCATCTCACCCTGGTCTTTAATGTGGATCAGAGATGTCTTTAGCTTCCTAGCAGAACATAACATTAATAGGTGATGTGACTACAATAAGTGACTCCAAAATACATGGTAAGCAATGGCACAATAAGCAACCCGGTGGCAGGCTTGAAGCCTGGTGTTACCCAAGCCGTCCCTTTCCCATGCAGGGCTGTGATGACTTTGTGGTGGCCTTGGATATGCACAGCCACAATTCCTGCACTCAGAGGAGATTTGCTTTTTGCTTTTCTAACCCCGGTGTTACATCAGTTGGACTAAATTCCATCCACTTTGGCAGTCCTTTTTCCTTCGTCTTTAAATAGGAAAATACAACTTGAGGAATTTTCTTTTCCACCACCATCATGGAAAAGATGAGAGTTTTGTGGCTGTGGCCAGCAACATTTTCTCAACTGTTTTGTGTTAAAAGTGCTGCAGTTCCCATCACAGAGTCGATAAACACACACAAAGTTACAGGTTTTGACGTTGAGCTCTGTACTCCTCAAAACCACTATGGAGAGGAAGAGGGAGCATCTGAGCATTGAGTCAGTGAGCAGGAGATCACTCTTTCTCTTAATGTACAGCATATGGATGCCTTGGTTTCATTTGTGCCAAGCAAGGCCACGCATGCAGCTCTAGCCCAGCCACTGGAATGCAAAGCAAAGCTCATGAGCACTGCTTTTGAAGGAGATGTTATTGAAAGTATTCCTCCTCACGTGCCACCACCTATGCTCCTTGCAGCAAAAGCCCATCCACCATGCACAAAGGCTGCTGATTGCAGTCTGGTTGAATATGGCACACATTAAGCATTTGGCATGAAAATTACCTGCAGCTTCATGTTCAGCAGAGATTATACACTTTCCCAAGAGCTGGAGGGAGTGTCTATGTAAAACAACTGTGAGGTGCTCTGAAGATGAATCTCTGATCTTAGACCAAACCTCCCATTTTCTCTTATGCGGATGGGGAAGCACGAGGCCAATACTAAAGTCCTGCTTGGCCTTATCAAAGGCTTCAAGTGGGCCATGTAATAGCTGGCAGGAGCAGATTTGCCTGCATGGAGTTGTTTCACTCTCCTTCCCCAAACTTCCTGGTGAGGATAATATTGGAGATAGCAGATGGGGTTTTGCCGTTGCAACCCCAGGCTTGCCACTGCTGAGCTGGAACCTTCAGCCTCATTTTCTGGTTAAAGTAAGGATTGCAGTGTTGCCTTGTCATCCTGCATGCATTAAAGCAGCTTGAACTCTTCAGCTGGTAGGTTGTGTAAAAGATTTCAAAAAGGGCTTAAACTTTCATTTGTCACTAGGCAGTGCCAGTGCTGGGAAGGACATTATGTCACTGCTTATGTAGCAGGGACAGAACTACCCTGGGTCCCTTCTGGAAGGAGAAGATTGATCTCAAGTTAAATTATTTACAGGGAAGAGGATGGACCAAAACTCCATAACCATTTACACTTATTTGATCCTAAAATCAGGAGGATGTTAAGTTTTATTACTCGACATCTTGATAAGGATTTTTTTTTTATTTTGCTTTGGGTTTTGTTTTGTTCTTTTGCATTAGTTAGCATTGTGTTGTCAGACAAGAAGGGCTGATGAGAGACTTGGGATGTATTATGAACATGTGTCGTGGTTTAACCCCAGCTGGCAACTAAGCACCACACAGCCACTTGCTCATTTCCCCCCAGTGGGATGGGGAGGAGAACTGGAAGAGTGAAAATGAGAAGACTCATGGGTTGAGATAAAGACAGTTTAATAGGTAAAGCAAAAGCCGTGTACGCAAGCAAAGCAAAACAAGGAATTCATTCACTACTTCCCAGAGGCAGGCAGGTGTTCAGCCATCTCCAGGAAAGCAGGGCTCCATCACACATAACAGTTACTTAGGAAGAGAAATGCCATCACTCCGAATACATACATACATACATACACACACATACATACATACATATACACACACACACACACACCTTCCTCCTTCTTCCCCCAACTTTTTGTTGCTGAACATGATGTCATATGGTATGAAATATCCCTTTGGTCAGTTTGAGTCAGCTATCCCATCAGTGTCCCCTCCCAACTTTTTGTGCACCTCCAACCCACTCACTGGTAGAGTGGGATGAGAAGCAGAAAAGGCCTTGACTCTGTGTAAGCACTGCTCAACAATAACAAAACCATCCCTGTATTATCAGCACTGTTTTCAGTACAAATCCAAAACATAGCCCCATACTAGCTACTATGAAGACAATTAACTATTCCAGCCAAACCCAGCACAACAAGTCTAAGGAAAATGCAGGTATTTTGCAGGAGGGCATATTTAGTGATGCAACCTGGAAATTTGGCTAACCCTCAGAGTGTCCCCTCCAGCAGAAGGGATTGTGGCTACTTGCATCGCACAGGCAGGGCAGTAAGAGAGGAATTGTAATAATACCAGGTCCTTCTGCAAGCTCTCTGTGCGCTCCATCCCACAGCTGTCTGGTGGCGCTGGTCTCAGTGCAGAGAGGATGAAGTAGGAAAAACTGTGTTTGATTTTTGGTTGTTTCACCTCTACCCACAAAAGAGGAGAAAGGTCAAAGGCAGCCAGTGCCTTGGTCTGGAACAGCACAGGAGGAAACCAGCAGCAGCCTCACTCCTTGCAATCTGGATGGATAACCAAAAATACAGAGGAAAATATCAGGATGAAGAAAACAAATGGAGCTGACACATTGTATAAATAGGTCTTCAAATGTCATGCATGGCTGGAAGAAAGATGTTTTGTTCCAAAGCAAGAGAAAACTTGAAATGGCTCAGTAATACACATTGAGAAGTTTGCTTATTTGGAACAGAGCTCTTCTAAAGAAAAGGTTAATTGTGTTGCAATGGAAAAGAAAAAAGTCTAAGCAGAGGCCAGGCCTGCACTCCTCACCCTCGCAAAATTTCCCACTGACTTGAAGTGAAGATTTTCTATAGCAAACATCACAGGACCGAACTTCTAATGTTAAAACAAATTGTACAGTAGGTATATTCACCGGTCAATAAAAATAGCTAACCAAACCATATATTCTAGCAGTATTAATCCCAGTGGCTTTCAGAAGAGCTGCAGCAGCAGCCAGCAAAAGAAACACAGTGCTCAGCTCAGCCTGATGCTGGGAAGTTTCCTTGCACAGGCACTGAGTGCCAGTACTCAAGGTCAGCACTGAGACATCTTCACTCACTGTTGGCTTTTTCACTTAGAAACTGTGTCATTTTGTTCACTTCTCCCCAAAGGGGTCACTAACAAGTGTGGAAACCTTTCTGCTTTGCAGATGAAGAAATGACAAAGAAAATGATAGGCTTTTGAATGCTGCAAAGAGCTGCTGTAATTACCCACAGGGCTGAACTTTTGTGGGCAACTTCTCTAGCTTTTTTGACAGCGAACTCAGCCCTGGGCCACAGGTGCAGGTTTCCTCCCGCTACTTCCAAGCCTTTGGTTTCCTGTCTGCCAGCACATTGCATGAGGAACGCTCCCTTCTCTGTCACCGCAGGGAAAATACAAACATCAGTCCCTGGCCCAGAGCTTCACACCTTATTCCCAAGTGGTCCTAGGAGGTCTAAATCCACCAACATCCACACCAGAGCTACTCCATATACTGCCATGGAATTACTCCAGTTTCACAGGAATGTAAATAGGTGCATTGGAACTGTTGATTTTGCTGGCAGCATTCATGCAAAACTACAAAGATTGGANCAAATGGAGCTGACACATTGTATAAATAGGTCTTCAAATGTCATGCATGGCTGGAAGAAAGATGTTTTGTTCCAAAGCAAGAGAAAACTTGAAATGGCTCAGTAATACACATTGAGAAGTTTGCTTATTTGGAACAGAGCTCTTCTAAAGAAAAGGTTAATTGTGTTGCAATGGAAAAGAAAAAAGTCTAAGCAGAGGCCAGGCCTGCACTCCTCACCCTCGCAAAATTTCCCACTGACTTGAAGTGAAGATTTTCTATAGCAAACATCACAGGACCGAACTTCTAATGTTAAAACAAATTGTACAGTAGGTATATTCACCGGTCAATAAAAATAGCTAACCAAACCATATATTCTAGCAGTATTAATCCCAGTGGCTTTCAGAAGAGCTGCAGCAGCAGCCAGCAAAAGAAACACAGTGCTCAGCTCAGCCTGATGCTGGGAAGTTTCCTTGCACAGGCACTGAGTGCCAGTACTCAAGGTCAGCACTGAGACATCTTCACTCACTGTTGGCTTTTTCACTTAGAAACTGTGTCATTTTGTTCACTTCTCCCCAAAGGGGTCACTAACAAGTGTGGAAACCTTTCTGCTTTGCAGATGAAGAAATGACAAAGAAAATGATAGGCTTTTGAATGCTGCAAAGAGCTGCTGTAATTACCCACAGGGCTGAACTTTTGTGGGCAACTTCTCTAGCTTTTTTGACAGCGAACTCAGCCCTGGGCCACAGGTGCAGGTTTCCTCCCGCTACTTCCAAGCCTTTGGTTTCCTGTCTGCCAGCACATTGCATGAGGAACGCTCCCTTCTCTGTCACCGCAGGGAAAATACAAACATCAGTCCCTGGCCCAGAGCTTCACACCTTATTCCCAAGTGGTCCTAGGAGGTCTAAATCCACCAACATCCACACCAGAGCTACTCCATATACTGCCATGGAATTACTCCAGTTTCACAGGAATGTAAATAGGTGCATTGGAACTGTTGATTTTGCTGGCAGCATTCATGCAAAACTACAAAGATTGGATCCTTGTACAATCCTCCTAGTCTTTTTGTTTCTGTTCCTCCCAAGTTTCTCTTACTAATGTGTACTCTACTTGTTTCACGTGTCCTAGGATTTCCAGAGCTTCAAGATCTTTCACTGTGCTCTTACCATGTTGCTAATTCCCCCTTCTTTTCTCCCTCTCTGTTTCTGCTCTTCCACGGCTTTCTCTTCCTTGACTGTCTCATCACTCCCACATTAATCTCTGGCATCACAGATGCTATAAACATGTCCAAATATTCCCTTATTTCAGGTTAAAATAATTCCTCTCTGAAATACAAACAGGGGTCAACAGGCACTCTTTGTTAGCATTTGGTATTATTTTTAATAGCAGTTTTAATCTGGACATGAAAAGTTTCCTTAAAATAACCCCACAGCTTAGAGATCAACTTTGGCTAACTCTGACTTTCAAAAGATACAGAGACTCCTTTCCTGCAGGAGTAGACAGGTCCTTTGTGGGTGAGAATGGCTGCACAGCCAGGGCAAGGGTAAAAATCTCCCAGTACCCCATCTCTGGCAGTGGCCCTCAACTGGGAAAGGAAAGAATAGAATAAAAAAGCAAATTCAGAGTGATATTTTTCCTTGGCAGGCCTGTCTTTCCCTGGGAAGGCCCCCACTCTCCTCTTCTGTGAATTTATTCTTTCAGCCTCCTCTGTGCTCTGGGGCAATTTAATTCTGTGCAATATGAGCAAGTGCTTCTCTGCTGGCATTAAACCTCTGTTTCATTGATTGCCTGCTCATTCCTGTGTCCTGATGTCATCAATACACCTCCACCATCATAGTCCCCTTGAGTCTCTCCAATCTGAGGAGCCCTCATAACTCTCACCATTTGTGTCTCCTCTCTCTCTCTCTTCCAATCAGATCACATTCCTCCTGAGGGGAAGATGCTCCCATCAGGATGCTGGATGGGAGCAAATCCTGGATTTCCACAGAGACTCATTGATATTTTCTCTTCTGTTTTCCATTCTTTTTTCCAATAATTCCTTTCAGGTGCTGGATGGGGAAGTCATCAGAGACATGACTTCAGAGGCAACATGTTGCATCTTTTTGGGAATCCCTTTCATTTAACATTGAACTTTTTGTCAAATATCAGGTCTGAACCCAACTAACTGCACTTGTGTCAGTCTATACAAGATATCATCTGGCAGCCAAAATAAGATTTCATCTTACTGATGTGAAACCATTGTGCACAGTAGCTGTGGAGCCTGAAGGCTGTGCCACTGTGCACAACAGATACTCACCTCCCAGAGCTGTCAATGTATGAAGACCTCAAGTCTCCAGGTTTGAGTCAGCCACCTGACTTAGTGTCGTGGTTTAACCCCGACCAGCAAATAAGCACCACACAGCCACTTGCTCACTCCCCCACAGTGAGATGGGGGAGAGAATCGGAAGAGTAAAAGTGAGAAAACTCATGGGTTGAGATAAAGACAGTTTAATAGGTAAAGCAAAAGACATGCGCAAGCAAACCAAGATGAGGAATTCATTCACTACTTCCCAGAGGCAGGCAGGTGTTCAGCCATCTCCAGGAAATCAGGGCTCTGTCACGTGTATCCAAAACATAGCCTCATACTAGCTACTATGAAGAAAATTAACTCTATCCTAGTCAAAACCAGCACATTTAGGAAAAAATCTTGTGTCTCATTGCTCAGAAATTTAAAGAGCTCTTGTCTTCCAGGAGCTACCCAGAGGGCTGCCTTAAATCAAAAAGGATTGTAGACAATGAGTTGGTCCTTCTTGAAAACAGTAACTACTGCAGGAAGGGATATGGCAGAAGCCCAAGGACAGACAACCATGAACAAGTGCTGCTGCGAACAAGGGGTTCAGGGAGCCCAGAAATGTGGCACAGGCAGTCCCCTCAAGCTGTGATGATCTGATGATCAGTGGAAAAGAGTTTCTATTAGGCCAGGAAGCAAGTGGGTCAATGCAAAAATGTATCCAAAAGAGAAAGTTCCTGTGGCTCCCGCATGGACCAGGTGCCTACCATGATGAAGAAATAAAGATGACCTAAGGGGCAGATGTTTGGGAAGAGCTGAAGAATGTCCCACAGCAATTTTTTCCTGGTGCTTATATAAAGAGCTCAAATTCTGTTGCCAGCTAATCTTTTCCTATCAAGGATATCTGGTTTCTTTTCAGCTACAAGTGGGAATCTCATTTAAAAACCCACAGCAAGTCAGTGATAGTAATAACGAGTCATTTTTGCAAGGAGTATGAAAACCTCCTGTAGTGGTGCAGGCTCCCCCCCGCCCGGGTCACTCTGAGATCTCAGGATAAACTCTGTTGTGTTGCTATCTTGGATACAAATGCAGTGACTTGGGTGTCAGGCACTCTCTGGCCACACCTGGGCCACCTGCTGCCTAAATTGTCTGCCAGAATGACTCAGCACAAATTGCGGCCAGAATGGAGAATACTGACCAAAGCCAATCATATCGAGATCCTATAAAAAGTGATTCAAAAGTGAGACTTTTTGAGCTCTCCAGGACTGCAGTGGGCTGTGTGACCCAGTATCTCCCCCTGAGCTGGGATGCCTCTCAGGGTAGATTTCACGAGGATTGAAAGATTGTCCATTGGCGATTTCGCGAAGACTCAAAGGCCTAATTTCATGAGGTTCACTGACCATCTGTTGATGAATACCGGCACATAAAAGTGTGCAATTCATGAAACTCATGAAAAGGGAAATTTTAATCATAGGTCAATCTGTGTGTGTGTGTGTAATTTGATTCAGAATTGTTTGTCTGCCTGTCTGTATGTGTGATTTGATTTAACCTCCATCTGTGTGTGCAACCCTGCTGTAAGTTTCCAGCAACCCTTGCCATTTTTGAATCTTTAACTAAGTCACTATTTTGATTGTAACGAATTCCATTGAGTTGCTCTGTTAAACTGGCTGATGATTAAGTGCTGTTAATAATTATACAACCTAATCTTGTGAACTATTTCAAAAATATTAATAAATCCTAAATTGCTGCTAAACCAAAGCCATGTAACAAAATCTTATTCATGACACCTCCCTTTCTGATTCTGACAATTGGTGGAACAAAATTTGAAATACTTAAAAAAAGTTCTCAAAAAACTTGGAATTTGTTCCATTAATCTATTAAGAAAGGCTTGGTAACACATTAGGCTGATTTCTTAGTGTCAGTAATATGTGACTATTATAGGACAATTCAAGTTAGTCTCAGAAGTAGACTGCAATTTATATTTGACTGTGAGTTTGTATATTATGTGCTACTATGAACCAATGAAGTGCCTCTGTGTCATAGTATCTCTTTGGCTAGCTGCACCGGGGAGATGGTTTTATGCCAGCTGATCTCATTAAATCTTTGACTATTCTTTTAGAATAGATGTGATATTGACCATATTTAATGTAAACAAATCCCCCATAGATTTTCCCTAAATGACGTCGGTGACATGACATTTCCCTACATGACATGCTTTTTTTGCACAAGGTGAAATAATGTACAACCTAAAATTGTTTCCACATCCCCGTCATCTGACAGATAAACAGAAAACAGCAGGAGTGCCCAGAATCAGAGACCACAGCAATGCTATTGCATTTAGGACAAGAAATTTCATTCAAAGTTTCATGTATCGGTTTAATTTACCCATCTCATGATAAACCATAAATCTTCTCTATCTTGTTTGACACTAACTACAGACTCAGAAGCATACTTTAAAATTACACCATGTGAAGATTTTTGAGCAAATATGGTAAAGACTCTCAAAAACAAAGGTAATCCCTCTGAGCCCGCATGGTCTCAGTCATGTTTATTCATCTCTTCCAGTGTTATAACTCAATACTGCTACAGCTTAGCTAGGAGAGGGACTAAATGTATAGTTTTATGGCTGAGTCTGCTCTCTGGTGCTCATTTAATCATGTGTTTTATTGTCAGCTCTTCTCAAACTGTCAAATGTTGTTCCTTATGAAAGATAGACCTGCTTTCTGTAACACACATCCCCCTCTAGTCCCACTCATCTTTTGGTACTATTACCTTTCTTTTCTCTAGGCTGTTGATGGCATTTATGACTGGGTTTTTTTTTTCCCCAAGAAAGAGCATATTTTTAAAACAGAACCTCTTTTTCACTTTTTAGTGCTTTGGCTTAATAATTTCTCACACATGAGAAATGACCCAGATGATGTGTTGAAGATCNCTACTATGAACCAATGAAGTGCCTCTGTGTCATAGTATCTCTTTGGCTAGCTGCACCGGGGAGATGGTTTTATGCCAGCTGATCTCATTAAATCTTTGACTATTCTTTTAGAATAGATGTGATATTGACCATATTTAATGTAAACAAATCCCCCATAGATTTTCCCTAAATGACGTCGGTGACATGACATTTCCCTACATGACATGCTTTTTTTGCACAAGGTGAAATAATGTACAACCTAAAATTGTTTCCACATCCCCGTCATCTGACAGATAAACAGAAAACAGCAGGAGTGCCCAGAATCAGAGACCACAGCAATGCTATTGCATTTAGGACAAGAAATTTCATTCAAAGTTTCATGTATCGGTTTAATTTACCCATCTCATGATAAACCATAAATCTTCTCTATCTTGTTTGACACTAACTACAGACTCAGAAGCATACTTTAAAATTACACCATGTGAAGATTTTTGAGCAAATATGGTAAAGACTCTCAAAAACAAAGGTAATCCCTCTGAGCCCGCATGGTCTCAGTCATGTTTATTCATCTCTTCCAGTGTTATAACTCAATACTGCTACAGCTTAGCTAGGAGAGGGACTAAATGTATAGTTTTATGGCTGAGTCTGCTCTCTGGTGCTCATTTAATCATGTGTTTTATTGTCAGCTCTTCTCAAACTGTCAAATGTTGTTCCTTATGAAAGATAGACCTGCTTTCTGTAACACACATCCCCCTCTAGTCCCACTCATCTTTTGGTACTATTACCTTTCTTTTCTCTAGGCTGTTGATGGCATTTATGACTGGGTTTTTTTTTTCCCCAAGAAAGAGCATATTTTTAAAACAGAACCTCTTTTTCACTTTTTAGTGCTTTGGCTTAATAATTTCTCACACATGAGAAATGACCCAGATGATGTGTTGATTTTTATATCCATCCCCATCCAAGAGCTGTAAGCAGCAGTGAAAACTCACTGTGTGTACTGATTTTGCCTTTCTTCAAGAGGCCCCATGAAAAATCTGTTTTCTGCTCTGCTCAGTAACACAAATGCAGAAGCTGCACAAGCCGATCTCCATGGCACCAGGCCGCTCATCTCCGTGCCTGGCCTCTGCCACCACTCCCTAAGCATGGACACTATGACCATGGACAATAAGGCCAACGCAATGGAAAAATACAAACATTTGCCCACATTTACATTCAACAGAGGTCTACTTCTCATGGGAACATGACAGAAACTACCAGTGGCATGACACTGAAAATTGATGGTCTGTAAATGTGTAGTAGCCTCCACTGTGCATGTGCCTTACTGACACTGTAGGGCTGTGTGTGTGCGTAGTCCTCTGAGCCTTGTCCAAAGAATAGTGCTAGGATCAGGGAGGAGAGATACCGCTTCAGTGGTTACCAGACTCATTTAGGCCTAAAGGAATTCACAGACACAACTGTTTAGCAAGAGGAACCAGGCATTTTCATGTACAAATATTTTTAAAAGAACAGTAAAGATTGATGGGTTTTACTACATTTTTCAAACTCAACAGTTTGTTTCTCCATCAGAAAAAGTCAACTCAGCAAAATGGAAACCTTTTGTGATAACTCATTCATTCATCCAACACTTCCTATGGCAACTGATAAAGGGAGCTGCAGCTCACCTCTCCCGTGGATCTCACAGTCTATATGGCAAAGCTGATACAAAGCGCTCTGGCATTGCAGACATTAAATATCCCACCAGGTTTTAGAAAAAATCCTTAGTTACCCCCTCCTGTCACTTCAGTTTTGGCCCACACCCCCTCCTTGCCCTGTGTGCTGTCACAGAGCAGTCCAGAGCCGCAGGCACAAGCCCTGTGGGCCATGGTTGCCACTGGATTGTCACCAGCCAGCCTAGGACCCTCTAGCAGTGTCAGAGGAATAGCTCACTGATGACACCAGATTAGTTTCCCAAATCCAGACAGGTAGTCTGGCCTCACGTCTACTGTGTGGACACCTTCAGAGCAAAGCCCTGCTCTACCCAATTAATATTTCATCTGCTTAGTAGCTCACACAGCCTACTGCAATGTCACAGGAATAGAGGACAGCAAGATATCTGGCCTTGTAGGGGTCATGCTGCTTCATTTTCTGAATAAATGTTTTAATACAAAAAGAATCACTTCTATTAGTAAAAAATGCCATTTTTCAATCCACTATTGGTCTGCAAGTAGTTTTTATTCATCCTGACAAGTCCTGTGATCAGCCAACTGATGGGATGCTAATCAGAGCATACATATTCACACTTTCTGGGACAAGGTGAAACAAAAACCAAAGCAGAAAAAAGCCACTCCTTTCTGATAGCAAAACCATTACAGAACAGTCCTGCTGAAGATAACGGAAGATAACAACTTTCACATAATCAGTTTAAGCAGAGCAAAATAACTAGAAAACAGAGTCCTATTACTGTGTTAAGTAGTACAGTTTTAATCTCATCACCCATGTGCTTTTCTAAGTGTTACCAGGAAATGTGTAACTGTTCCCCAAAAGCCTAACTCTTGCTCTAGGCTGCCTGTGCTGCCAAGAATTGCCAAAACTGCTCAGCAGGTATATCTTGAAGCGTCTGTGGCCATGGTTATGTCTGTGCTGCAGCAGGTATACCTCTGGAGGGATTGTGTCCCAAGGATAAGACCATGCTGGAGAAAGTACACATTGAAGCATCTGTGGCTGTGGATAAGTCCATGCTGCAGCAGGCACACCTTGAAGCATCAGTGGCTGTGCATGAGGTCATGCTGGAGCATCTCAAAGTGTGTGGCCATGGATGAGCCCACAACAGAGCAGGTTTATTTCTGAAGGGACTGAAGTGACTGTGACTGTGGGTAAGGCCATGCTGGAGCAGGTATATTTCTGAAGGCATTGTGGCCCATGGAGAAGGCCATGCTGGAACAGGTGCACCTCGAAGTGACTGTGGCTGTGGATAAGTCTATGCCACAGCAGGTTTTTGCTTTATCCATTAAACTGTCTTTATCTCAACCCTCAAGTTTTCTCACTTTCACTCTTCTGATTCTCTCCCCTATCCCACTGGGGAGGAGTGAGTGAGCGGCTGCGTGGTTAACCGCCGACTGGGGTTAAACCATGACCGTCACTTAGCCACACAAAATTTGAGGAAACCAATCTGGTTGTCTCTGCATCCATGCCTTTACTTCATAATCCTCCTCAGTCTTCTCTGATATAAAATTGGCAGCCATTCAAGAAAAAGGCTCAGCAACTAGGTGGAGAAATGTATGGTATATTTCATGCTGCCAAGTGTGAAAAAGATACAGCATGCAACATAGGTGAGTAAATAAACTACTTCTTTGAAAAATATGATAGGACCTTCAATTTGGATTTGGATTGCATCTGGTGTGAAAGCTAAGGCATATTATGCGTGGATAAAATTTCTCATTTTACCTTTGGCATACATGTATTTATTTATACATATCAACAGTCTATACAGTACAGAGTTCATAAATTGTTTTAGGGATAGGACCTCAATGCAAACATAATCAATTTCATAGTCAACAATCAAAATGCTAAAATCAATAGCTAATCTGATCTCTCCAAACCAATTGCAAATCAATAGATTCAATGTAGAATTTCTATTATCAATGGTTTAAAAGTTATAAACATGCTTTCCTGAAGCTTTACATGGAATAACAGCTGCCAGCAATGTCACCTAGGTCTAGTCAAGATGTGAGACCTTTCATTGGGAGTTGTTTCGCTTTCCCTTGTAAAAGCTCTGTTGTGTTTACTTCACTAAATTTTAACTTGGCTATAATTTCATGACTACTGAATTCACGCTGCCCTCTGGTCAAGTCATAGAATAGCTAAAGTCTCTCATTGCGTGTACAGCTCCACAGATCGCACCACATACAAAAGCAATCTAATGATCCTATTTGATTTAATTTACATTTCTTCGGATTTTTGTCTGATATTTTTACATAACTGTGCTCTAACAATGAGAATCGTAGCTTTAAAAACCTCATATTTCTATAGTGTTTTTCATCCAAGTGACTTAAAGCACTAAATCTCCAGGTATTGCTCAGAAGTTCCTGTGCCTGTAGAAATATATTGAAAAAAGGTTGACAGATTTCTTCACAATTACAGAAAAAAAAAAAGATTCAAGACTATCTACAGTGCTTGTACAAAGGCACTTTAATAAAGAGCATGCAGAATGAATAATTACATTTAAAAGCCAACTCATATGTTATGATCCCCAAAACCACAGTTCTGCTAATCCCCCCATCCACATAGTAGACATTTGACTTTCTTGGCACACTCTCTCTTGCTGCTGCCCAGAGCTGTTCTCCAGCTGGGAGAGCTGGCAACCAGTCCCTGTCCCTTGTGTAATCAACTAGCTCACCTCGGAGATATGATCACATTGTGCTGGCACAAACTCACTTCTTCCACTTTGCAGCGCTACGCTCTGCAGACAGAACTCTGGCCTGGCTGTCTGTCTAATTAAAACAAAACTAGTGTCTTTGTGACAATTTCTGAAAAACAAACATGCTAAAACCCAAGGCAACATTCTCTGCTGGCTTAAGTAATGACGACTCCTTAGCACTCATTTCCATTAGTAGAGGTGCTGGCTCCTGAACTCCATTTTGCTCTGTGCTACTGGCACAATATTTTTGATTGCATTGTTAGTAGGAGTCAAATAAATCATGTTAATGTTGGGAGCTGAATGTTTGTGCTGCAGAGGGCAACTAGCTATGTACAGCTCCCCCTCTCAAGCATCTAATGATACAGTAGTAATTAACAATAAAAATTCTCCACATAGTAAAAACTGACTGTAAAAATCCCTGTAAAAAACTCACATTTAATCATCAGGTTAAAAATGAAACCAAAGCCCAACTACTCAGAAATGCTGAGCAAAGCAAATGGGAATGTTGATCGTGCCATAGGAACAAGGAAGACAGTCTAGCTGTCCCACTGAGATCCTGTCTATTTTTCTAGACATTTATAAAGAGTATAAGCTAAATAGCAAGATTTGATTCTGCCCAGGAGTCTGTCAGATTTCAACCCCTGCATTCATTCTTGCAGGCAGAGGAAACTACGTTTGAGATTCCAATTGTTTTTAATTAAAAACCTCCTGGCTTCCAAGCAGTGCAGCATGATTCACTAATAAACAGTATGAATGCCGAGCCTGGGACATGGAGAGCCAGCCCAGCACCCTCACTTCCTGAAGGAAATGAAATTTTTCTCAGCTCTGTGCAGAGAACTGAATGCCAGAACAAGTTAGTTAAAGAACATAATGAAGCCAGACAAACACAAAGCAGAATTGTGACATGTCATTCAGGGTATATTTCCAAAGGAGCCATTTCAACCTGAATTGCCAGTGTGATATGCCCACACTCTGAAGTATTAGGTTTCTCATGAAAACCAAATGACTGCTGATGCAGTTACACAGCTGTGTTTGTAATTCAATTATAGGCACAAATGCACCAAAGTTAGATTACAACCATAAGATTATTTCCCTTATTTGAAAAGATGTTTTACAGAGTACCCAGCAACAGAGAGATCCTGGTAGAGTACCAAAGGGATACTGAAATAGCTGTACTATATTCCTAGATCCGCTGCTAATCTGACTTTGATTAACTCTCCTCATCTTGTATTTCTGTTTCTTCAGTCCTGCAGTAATAGTTGTTTTTTCCCATTTGGATTTTTAGAGCAGATGATACCATCTCGAATCATAAGTTTGAGAAGCACCTAACAGAATAAAAGCCTGAACTTGAACAAGGATTCTTGTAGCACAGGAAAAGGAAAGGTGAGAAGCGGGGATACTCTGTAGGATTTAAGTTACTTTTTTTTTCCCCAAAGAAAAAGAAAAGCATTTAACAACTTTTCTTACAGAACTGTTTAAAACTCTGTTGTATGCCAGAGTAGGACAGTATGCTGGACAGTAACATAAGTGGTTAAAATAAACAGAAAGAATATATACTGTTGTGATACTTATTTCCAGAACTAAAGCTTGCCTTTTATTTTTTTAGTGTAAACATGAGTTAAAAGCTAGTAAAAATTAACAAAATAATCCTACAAAAGGATATTTTTTAGAGCCTCAACCAAAAAGATTATCACCTTGCGAACAGCAAAATCTCTCCCTTCATTTGGGAATGTGACAGCTGTCATCTTCATTAAAACCTTCTTCTGTAATCTTTCTTGCTTTACAGAATGATTTTACTACTTGTTTAGAAAACATGGAAACTTTGAAAGTTGACTCATTAATTTCTTTATGACCATGGGCTGTGATGCATAGGTGTGCATCATCTTCATCCCCCATCTTCATCCTACAACCAGCCTGGGGTGCCCATCTGCCAGCCCCACCGCTCCAGGAAAGGTTTCCCAAAAAAGTGTCATTGCAATCCCATAAGCCTGAATTTCAGAGCTGAGGATAACTAAAAATGAGTGCCTCAGCACTGGAGAAAACCTCATCAAGAAGATAATTTTCAGCACTGTGTCAGTCTAATTATCTCCTTCCTTCCTTCCTTCCT
>VXBL01005395.1:537728-629602 GCA_013400195.1 Aramus guarauna | reverse complement strand
CGGGGCCTCGCCCCCCCCCCCCCCCCTTTGCCTTCCCCCGGACCGAGGGCAGGTCTGCGGAGCAGCCCTCGGGGGCCGGGGAGGCGAGCCTGGGAAGGGAGTTGCAAAAGAAAACATTTCAAATGCAGCAGATTGCGGAGGAGAAAGGGAGAGAGGTCAGGACGAGGTGTGCGTGTGCGTGTGCGTGTGTGCGGGTGTTACACTCCAGCAGACATACAAGCCTGTGACTTGTCTGCAGCCAGCTGTTTGAGTGTCATCAAAACTAGATGTATACACTTTGAGCGGGGGAGCCGAAAGGAAAATTCAGTTGAGGAAATCGACTTGAAAAACCTATTGTCGAAGGCACTGGAAGGCAAATACTGTTTGGTGTTTCTTGTACACAGGCGTACAACGCTGACAGACGACAGCAGTGCTCTTGGCTGACAAGAAATACGCTGCCTTTGTCCCACATGATGCATACACACATGCACATTCCTCCTTCTTCCTGCTCTGGCTGCTGTTTCTGCAGGACAAAGCAAACCATCCTTTATGGGCATCATCTTCCCTCCCCTCCTTCTTCCCCCCCTGCCCGTCCCTTTATGTGTGGCTGCTCTTTATTTTGGTGTCAGAAAGCTAAGGGACGGGATTAGCACCTATTTCGGCATCTCTGATTCTGTCCACCTCGCAGCAGTGGCCGGACCGAGGCTGCGAACGCTCAGCAGGCTTTTGCTTAGTATTTTGTATCCTTGTTAGCTTTGAAGGGGCACTGTCCTTTCTGAGCAAATGCCAGTCCCACAAGTTCATGTCTCCCCCTCGCGCAGGGCCGATGAAGTCCCTGTTGTCTGTGTGTGCCACCCCTCTCCCATTTCCAGTGGCTCAGCTGCTCAGCTATGGCAGCCAGGGCTGTCTGCTTATACCCCTCTCTTACACCCTCTGTTGAGCCTCAGCTCCTCAAAGTCTGGTATGTAGGGTGGCAACACTTATCAATAAGGATTAGATGGCCTAGCATTCATTTTCAAGCCTCATTGTATGGCTTCAGTCACTTGTGACAGGACTTTTCAGCCCATAGCTTGCTCATATCCCGTGTCCAGCACAGTATACTTAACATGTCTGTCTTCTCCCCTGCGCGCGTGACGCTTTGCAATACTGTCGCTGGACTTCCTTCTCAGCAGTGTCATATTGTAGCAAAGGGAGTGAGTGAAACCGTCCCTTCTTATCTTACAGGAGCTGGATTCAAATTTGGGGGATCTGGGAGCTTAGTAGAGAAACCCTAGAAGGGGTGCCACTTGGATTTTTTTTTTTTTTTACATGGCTTTCTATGTTGCTTTGAACACCTTTTCAAAAGCTTATGGAAACCCAGGATCTCTGTGTAGTTGCTTACTTCATTTTCATCCATACTTGGTAAAATTAGACCTTCTGGTAAGTGCTGCAGGTGTGGGCTGAAGGGGATGCGACATTTTTCAAAAACCAGGTACGGCACAACAGTGCTGCCAGTGTTGGGGCATCACAGCCTGCCTGCTGGTCTCAGGTGTCACACCTCCTGCCCATCGCGGCGCGGAGGGACCCATCCCTCACGCTGTGAGTACCGGCAGTGTTTGTGCTCACCCTCCGCAGGGAGCCTCTGTCACGCTCGTCAGGCGACTGCTTCTCCTGTGTCTCACCTGCCTCTGTTGCTGCCAATCCATCCCTCGAGATACGAAACCTTCTGCCCCAAGTGTTCACACGTGGTCCTCAGCTGCGGCCTTTGATTCTGCAGAAGGGGGAAAAATGATGCCAGAATGACCTCGAATTATCTATATATTTTGGGTTTGTTACCAAAGAGAGTACCTCTGCTTTGTTTGTCGGGCATGAAGTAATTGTGAAGAAGCTTATTGAAGAAGATGAGGTAAATACACATTGCTTAGGCTTTGCTCTTTTCTTACATGTTTTTGTGCTCATCTGACGTGATGGTCTGTGACTGATCTGTTCCTGGGTTTTGCTATCCTTGCTGAACCACACGTTGCTGTGGCTGAAAAGGTAGATGCGCGCAGCAAGAATCTACCTCTGTCTGATCTCACGTGGTTCCTCACAGCAAACCATTTTCTCTTCTTTCAGCTTTCTCTGGGCTGTCGCTGCCCTGGTGCAGGTTGCCTGTGACCGCAGCCCCTCAGGGAGGATGCCTACCTCCCTTCGCCATGGAGGCCCTCAGAGCTCATCTCCCACCCTGTGGCTGCTGGGATTTTTTGGTAAAATTATTTGGGAAGGGGTGCTGTGTGTGCTTTGAAGTTTTTGAGTAAGATTTTGGGGCTCAACAATCAGGCTTTGGCACATGGCAGGGCTGTCCCACCACCCGGCCTTTGGAGCTGGCTGGAACTGGCTGTGACCGGCCCAGGGTGGCTACCCGACCAGCAGCCCCATCACCACCACCATGCCTCCATGCCTGTGCCCAGGACATGTACAAAATGCATCCAGAGGTGCAGGGTGTCGCAAACCCCTGTCCCTGCTGGTGGTGGAGTGGGGAGAAGGAAGGCAAAATCCCCCCCACCCTCAGGAGGCCCCACTCCCGAGCTGAGGGGACACCTGCCGCTGCCCTCCTCTGTGGCGGGAGGAGACGGGATGCGCCCAGCATCAAGACAGGTTTCAGTGCCCAAGGAGCCGTCTGAAAGTGAGGGAAACCGAGCTTAAAAGCAGCCTGGCTGCTTATTTGGGGTGGCTGAGTAACCCCTGTTGCTGTGGGGGGAGGCTCCGGCCCTGACACCCTTGTCTCACTGGGAAGGCCTTGCCGCCTCGGCACCAGCCCCTCAGCCACGTTCTCTCCACCCCAAAGCGGCTGCCGGGCAGTCGGGACAGCCAGTCAGGCCGTGTCCCAGCCCTCCTCACAGTGCTTTGGAAAGGTTAAAGTATTAAATGGCATTTGGGGAAATCGCTCGAGGAAGGGCAAAGGCGGCGGCACCCAGCGGCTTGTTCTTTGTCTGGGAGCGTGTCCAAGCTCTCTTACTCACTGTAATACACCGTGTCAAAGAGCTGGCTTCTTATTAGACACTGCTTTTAAAAAGTGTTTCACTTGGAAACGTAATGGTAAATTTTCTTCACCAGTTGAGGGCTGCTTCCCTATTTTTTTCCCTCTTTCACTACTTTTACTTGAAGCTGTTCTGACATCCTCCATCAGAGAAAATGTTGAATGCTTTTAGAAAAATATTTGTTCTGACGGAATTTATGATGTGATCTGCTAATCAAATTTATGGTCAGCTTAATGTGGTAGGTTAGATAAAATGACTCCTGATGACACTGTGGCAATCACATAAAACCATACTTTCAGGCATGTTTGGACAGCTGATCAAAAAGCGTTTGGAAACAGAATGTGGGTATAATAAAATGCAGAATAGAGTTGGAAAGATCGCCAAGTTAAAAAAAAAACTAAAAGACAAGTTTATAGCTCCACTATAGGAGTGTCTTCATTTCCTCCAGGCAGAAGAGACACCGACTTTGAGGTTGGACTTGGAGAGGAAAGGTAAGATGCACATAGTGCTTCAGAAAAGTGTTCAGTGTGTTCAAACCACTCCAGTAGACAAGAAAGCAGAAGAGGAGACCCCACAAACAGGTTTCTCCTCTATGTTTCTCTCCTTTCAGCAACCTTGATTCCCAGGAGAGCAGCGTGCCCCCTGGCATTGTACCATCCTGCTGAGCGCAGGCACGGCTTGGTGCAGCAAGGAGCAGGCTCCTTTCCAACTGCTTTTGCTCATGGTGTTAACACAATTTCATGAGGACAGCGTACTGTGTAAACCAGTTCTCCATTCAGCCGGGCCATCCCTGCGCCATTGACCCTAACTAGCTATGCTCCGTGGACTGTCGTGGAACGCGCATTTATGGAGTTGCTCACGGTAACTACAGCCATTGATCTCATGATTGAATTCTTTCCACACCAGCATATCTGACTTTTTCCGTCTGCTCTCTACTGGCCTTATTTTGCAGGCTTTTACCATTCTGGGCAGCGTTTATTCATGCCACCATTTCTGTGGATAAGAGCCATGCTGCTTTCCTCTGCTTAGCATCATGCTATTTAAATGAATATACTTCCCATGCACCCTTTGGGGAGGAAAGAAAGAGGCCTTTTAAATTTGACAGACAAAAGTTGCTGGAGACAGGAGATCTTTCTGCAGCTGATTTCTCTGTCTCTCTGCCTGCTACTGGGCAGCTATAGCTGATTCTGGTTATTGTTTTCCCTTCTGATTTCTGAGACCAAACATTTTCACACAGCCCATTTGTCTTTCATTTATTTTCCTTTTTGCCTCAGAGCACTGGGAACACAAGGGGCCACGGACACTTTGTGACAACCACCTTGCCATGAAATGAAAGCCTGAATTAAAGCAGGGAGGCTCAGAAAACACTGCGTAATAAGAACAGCCAGGAAGTTATTTCTGTCTCTTCTTAGATTTTAAAAGCTACTGAACATACCTGTGATTATAAGTGAGCTGTAGGTCAACAAAAATGGCTGTTAGTGCTTTCATTATAATCTCAATTGTTGGGAGTTTACATAGCACAAACATTTGCTTTGTGGTGAAAGTACAGCATGTAAGCCTTTTGATCTGCAAGCAGTGAAAAAAACCCACCACTTTTTTGCTTTGTTTTCATTCCATCCAAACACACTTTACAAACTGGGTTACAGCAGGAGTGATCTGATGTTTGAGCTATAAAACATGGCATGAATATAGATGACATTGGCCACTCCCACTTTGCTTGGTTTGGGAGAAAAATCCTTTTAAAAGGCACGATAAGATCTCTTCTAAGTGTGCTCAGTAGCAGACTGCACTGTCTCTGCAAAGAGATGAGAAGCCTGAAATATGGGCTTTGCCTCGTGTATAGCCCTTCGATGAGTAATAGGCGGAGACACTCCCTCTGCCGCTCTGAGACCTGTGAGAGGGTAGAGAGAGGCTCAAAATATGGAGAGTGTGAAGATTTTCAGATTCTTCAGTTCACACAGGGCAAGGGAGCAAGGCAAGTCTCGAGTTGCTTTTCTTTTTTTTTTTTTTTTTCAGTTAAAAAGGCTCCTCTTCTCCCACAGAAAAGAAAGGCAACCCACTTGTGGTTTCTCTGGTCCTTCCCAAAGAAATCAGCAATGAAATGCTGAACAGCTGGGCTCCTTCTTGGCACTTCACAGACAGGGGGGTGAGAGAAAAAGATTTCCAGATACTAAAGCAAGAGCCGCAGCTGCTGCTATGGCAGAAGTTTTCCTGGGAACATGCAGGTAGGGAGCTCTGTCATGCCTGGGCAGGCTGAAATAGCAGCAGTGGGCACAGAAAGGGGTGTGATGGGCAGCAGCATCACTGCCTGCCAAACTCTAGCTCTGCCTGGTACCCGAAAAGGCCGGACGACGTCAGCTCACGTACAGCTGAGGCTGTGGCTGCCCAGCCTGTAACAAATGACAGGCTGTTTCTTTAGGAAACCTGTCTGTGGGTTTTCCTAATCTGCTGAATCACAATGAAACACAACGTGTTCCACTTTGGGGCTGTTTGTCATGCCTGCTGAGCTATGGTACGAACAGTAAGTAATCCTGTATTTGCAGATGATACGATAATACAAAAGGAGGGCATCTTTAGGGCACTTAAGCATTCCTTAAGTTTTTTGTGCTTGACTTGGAAGGATCAGCTACAGAGTTGATTACAATCTTCCTATCCCAGCAGCCTGCCAGAGGACTCACTTTTTGAGACTCTTTCCTTATTTCTCTGGTCTCTTTCTCCCACACCAGCTCTCCGGATTTTTGGTCTCACAGGTTTACTCCAGGTTTCTATTCTGAGGATGTTTATGCACAGTTTATATGAGGATTACAATTTAGCCTTGTGCATTTTTCTAGATACAGAAAATTCACCCCAGTGCAAAACCTCACCCAAGTGCTAGGTATTACTGGAAAAAACATACATATGCTAAAACTTCTCAAGCTTAGGGTCTTTTTTTTAACTTTTTTTTTTTTTTTTTTTTTTGAAGAGAGGAAAAGTATTTTGCCTTTCTCTTCTTCTGATAAATTGCTAGCTTATCAAAGGTTGACTTTTCTTCCTAGAATACTTCTTCAACACAGAAAACTGCTGCCTTCCCAGTTAAAATTTAGCATTGTTACAGGCAACCAAGAATACTGGTCTTATGACAAGGCAGTGCAAGGGAACTATGAGTAGGAGAGGAAAGCACACCCAGCAGTAATCAACAGCACCATTTCCATAGCTCCTAACACCTGTTAACCCCAGTCAGGTGTTGGCACTTTAAATACCATCTCTGAGAGGACTATTTTTGTTGGGGTTGAGGGTTTGTTCATCTTGGGAAGCTGGTGGTTAAGACAGGCTTTGCTCCATCCCAAAAATATTGCTGAGGAAGGGTCTTAATTTGTTTTATTCCCCTCCCCCCCATCTTTAAGTGAATGTGCACACACATGAGGGTGTGTATATATATATTTACCAGAAAAATCTGTTGCTCCTGGCTCTTTTGATGGATTTGATGCTTGCTGGAAGTTTTTTCTCTTCCACTGAGGTAAGGTTTAGTTATGCTTCTTAATAATTCCTAATAATCAGCAGAATTAGACTTTGAGTTGATATCCAGAAAAGGACTTTAAAGCTGAGTAACTCAGTTCAAGAAGGTATGCTGTGAATACCTTAATCTGCAGAGTAGATGCCTTAGCCTGTTTCTCTGTCTCTCAGGTGGCTTTATTGTGCAGGTGGTCAAGTTACTTCATATCTTCTCATGTGTGGTATGAGTTAGGGAGACCAGACTATCCTTGCTGATGGGATGCTAGTGATGTTTTCTGACTGGTTGATGTGACAAAATGGCACTTAGGCAGAACCCCTGTGCTTATGGAATGGACTAGGCTGACCTATAGTCAAGAGGAATTTTATCCGTGGGTAATGTGGTATGTAAAAGTCTGTGGACCATTCTTAGCTAATAATATTTTTACTATCCGTAAAACTTCTGCTTTTCTACAGTCTTATGACCTCTCTTAGTCCTAGACTTGACACTTTCTGTGTATATCTGAGATGCTGAGTTTCCTGTTTTGTGCTATCGTTAGCTCTGTAGTTGGCATAAAGCTTTCAAGAGAAGGTGGGGCACCTGGGGTTTTTAGGGTGTCTGTTTCTGCTCTTTGGTACAACAGCCCTTGGTTCTTCCTGATTATTTTTTTTTTCCTAATACAAAAAAGGAAGGCAAACTAAGTCTCCTTCCCCCTGCCCTTTCCGGCTTTATTATTATGGACTGTGATACTGTACTGAGTGCATCTAGTTTGCTGCATTTCTGACTTAATAGTGTTAATAAGTTGAATATATGTAAATGAATACACAAGATAATTGTGCTCTATTCTTATAACAAGCAATTGAAAAAATTAATTTGCTATATCCTTTCTTACTGTACTTCTATCTTAAATATGTCAGACTTTTTGCTGTTCCCTTCCTAAAGGTTAGACAGTCCTAATTTTAGCAGTAACATAGGACATGGTGGTTTTAGGCAAAAGAAAACTGAATTTTAGTGTATTAGGGAATTTTAAGCTTATATTAGCAGGCTAGTATTTAAAAGATCTTTAGCAAAGCTTGGTGTTCTAAGGCATTGAGCCATTCTGTTTATTAGTGGTATTATACTATAGCTTCAGTTACAAGTATTTTACAAAATTTTTTTTTGAGAATAAAGCATATCTGCATGTTCTTGCTGAATAAAAGAAACTGATTGTGCTAATTCAACACACACACTATTTGAAAATAATTTTGTTTGGTGTGTAGGCTAGAATATCAATTGGGTATCTGGAGGCTGCTGCATCTTTGATGGGGGTTTGTTAAATGCACCTGTAATGCAGTTATTACAATGTACCCTTCAGTTCTGTAAACTGTCTGGCCTGAGGGGGAAGGAGGAAAATGTAATAATAATAATACACTTAGAAGTGTCAAAATTAGTGCTCAGGTGCTTAACTTCTGGCAGTGATATTACTGATACAATCTGTAAATGTGCTAAGTGCTTAGTATTATTATTAATGTCAATAAAATAAAGATACTATGGAGTGGCACGATTATTTTAGAATTCAGTCTTCCTAATCAGATGATTAGGATAACAATGCTACTTTTACTTTGTCATCCTAGCTGATCTTTACATGTGAAAAGTGTTGAAGTAAGAGGCTAATGTTTTCTTTTATCTACAAAGTAGAAATACCATTTTTTCTGATAGATTGCAGCTGTGAACTCTCTAACTGGAGAAGAACACAAGTGATTTGGAGGCAAAATGCAAGACCATAATTAGAACACTGATTTTTTTTTTTTTTCCCCTCTTTGTTCATCCCTCCCTTTCTGTGCCCATTTACCTTTTGTCCTAATCTATCTGACTGATATTGGGAAGATTGAGTGAGGATTTTCAGATTTCTGTTAATATTTGTGACCTAGCAGCATGCTGGCTTTTGTTTGAAATCTCAGATGGTTTCTGGTGTACCAAGACTATTTTAAGACTGAGATGCTTTGGTTCATGTGCAAATAGAAGCTGTCAACTGTTCAGCAGAACCAGGATACTTTTGGCTTCCCAGCTGAAAGCTGCCATATACTTTCAGCACGTTCTTGTTTCTGAAAAAGTTCACAGCTGGTTAGTTGAATGACATGAAGGGACTTTCCTCTTTCATTATGCAGATGGTGCTAACTAGTGACTTAGCAGTGGGGGAGAATAAGAATGATGAGATGTAAGGAGAAGCAAAATGTTAATTGAAGGCCCCAAAATGCCAGGTTGGGAGGCTTCTGTAAGTTGCAATTCAAAATCGGAGAGAACGGACTCCTATTTCCTTTTTTGAAATGAAATTCTCTTTTAGGTATCACATTATGAGTATGGCAGTGATGTGGTCCCTTGCTCCATCTCCATAGTGCTTAGACATTTGATTAGACACAGTTTTAGGGTAGCTTTCTTTGTTTGGAGATTGTTCTCTGCTGCTCCTGAAAGCCAAGCTTTTTTTGTACTGGCTCAAAGAGGATGCTGAAAATTGCTGACTGCCTTTGAAAGTCCTTGGGTTTTTGCAAGTAGTACCTATAGATGTTGCAATACTGCTGAGTACTTTCTGTCATTTTGCAAGTGTGTTTTTAAATTAAGCATCCACTAGAAAGAAATGGTAGTTAATGGCTTAGTTTCTTGGCCAGGACAAAGGTTTGTTTCCTTTTGTTATTAGCTCTGTCTCATCACAGAAAGTAGACTAACTTTATTTTGAGTTTGGTTTTTTTTTTTTTTCTAGACATATTGGGCTGAATAGTTTAACATAGCAAATTATTCTATATGCTTTAGTTTCAAATTTTTCATGTAGAATCCAAGTTCTAGCATCAGGATTCAATTAAATGATAGTTTGATTTGACTGAAAAATTAATGGTCCAGAACAGAAACCTCGTAGTATTTTTTGAAGTTCTTATTTTCAGTACTCCTGTTTTAAATAAAAATCTGGACTGAGCCCAGTAACATAAAGCTACATGTTCTCTCATCAGCTAAACATACATAATGATTAAATTTAACAGTGATTGTTTGCTTATTGCTCCTTTTGGCTGCATAGGTATGCTTCTGCATTCATAAAGCTAATTCCCTGGCTATAAGTGGCACTATACTGACTTGCTGTGAAAAGTTTCTTGCTACTGTCTCTTGCCCTCTTCAGGAAATAATGATTTGCTAAGTACAAATCATATTCTATAATTATATGTCATCTTCAATGACAGCTTGAACATTCAACTCCTGTTTACGCTTGAATTGGACATATTGATTTTTCATTTTAATGATAAACAGATTGGCATGTAATACATTTGATGACACATCTGCTTAAAATGTGTTAAGATTGCTGAATGAAAACAATAAGTTTGCAATGTAGGCTAGTGGAGTCATTCAGGCTGAACATAAAATGAGGATGCACACTACTTTAGGTAATGCACACCAAAAGAGAGTGCAGTTCCTTTAATCTGGTATCCATGCAAGCATATTTGTAACTTGCTTTTCTGGTTTACTTTCAGTCTGTCTTTTGGCCAGAAGAGATTTTGCAGCCAAAATTACTGGGAGTATTAAAAAAAAAAAATATATATATATATACACACTGTGGCTTTACTTGAAAATGTCTTGGTTTTGAATTTTGATTTGTTCTCGTAGTCAGAATCTACTGCAAGTTAAAATGGAAATTGATGAAACTGCACAGTTTAACCTCTTGTTACCTGTGCATTCCCTCATAAATGGTTTTATTTTGGTGGTGCTATATATATGCACCTCAACATGTCAAGGAAATGTGTTCTATACTGACTATTAAAAATCTCTTCTACTAAACTGTTACTTTCAGATAAAGATGAAGGCTTCCAGGAATACTCCAGTTTTGCCAATGGTAATGATGTTTACTTAACCCTTTAAGATTTCTTGTTTTAAATCTGTTTACACTCTAAAATTTGAGTTCTTAAAATTTTCTTGTGGACTTGCATGGGAAACTGAACTCTTAGATTTATAATATGTTGTCTACATTTTATATAAAATGTAGTTATCCAATTTTAGTTGGAGTAGGCATTGTGATGTAAATACTCATTGCCAAGTGCAGTATTCTTATCAGGTACAAAATAGAAACGTACACTGTGTGCGTACTGTCAAAGTAAAATGATTTGTTAGTGTTCTGAACACTTTGGGTAGAGCAGTTTTAAACAGAAAATGACTGGCATCCTTTGACAAAATACCCAGAGAAAACTAACCCAAACCATAGTGGTGGAATAAGTTGTGGAAGTAGCAGCATCTCAAATAGAAAAATACTGAAAGAGTTTGTAAGTGTTTACAATAAAGACCTTATGCTTTCTGCTTTGTAGTTTGCAAAACTACAGACACAGCATGGACAGAAATCTTTGTAGTTTGCAAAACACTTTGGATAATCTTGAGATTTGTATTTCTGTGCTTCATGCCACAGAATATCTTCAGGTCCCTCTCGATCATTGAGGCCATCACACATGCTCTGTCTTGAAGTATCTTTGTCCGTGGCGATTTTTTAAGGCTATTTCTTCCTTCAGATTTCCATAATTTGACACCTGAAGACAAGTGGTTCATAGCCCTGTACCACAGAAGAATGTACCTTTTTTTAATAAAGCATGAACACTTTCAGAGCAATAATGGTTATTTTGCTGCCCAAAATGAGGTGAACCCTGACTACCCGGTCTCCCTGCTCCACCCTGCCCCATTTCCTACCAGAGTTTCTTTTTCACAGGCCTTTCATAGGCTGACCTTGGGGGTGTATGTGTTCAAATTTGGTCTTCAACATGAAGATGATGCAACAATTCTGCTGAGAGGTCCAAAGGCACCAGGTTTCCCTGGTTAGTTAGTTAGTTGCTGGTGTTTATTCTCTTTGGACCCCATACTCTTTCCTTTGTATCTTACTAATCTTTTTCTGCTCCTCCTATATGTTCTCTTTGATCTCATTCCCTTGTAGTTTCAGGATGATACAGTACAGCTGTATTTGATCACACAAAGGATACATCCATGGTCAGGTTCTGTGGTCTTTGGGTATGGCCTGTCATAACTCTACATGTATTACTGAAGATTTACAGAATTTAAGACTCTATAGATTCAGTATGCTCCTGTGCTTTATTTGGCTGTTACTGTGCAGAGCCTGGGAAGTATAGTATCCATGCTTGGTTTTGGTTTTATTTTTTTTTGGTAAGTTGAGTATTGATTAATTGATGTCAGTTAATAGGGAAGGTGTAGAGGATGCTTCAAGAAATGTAGAGACCTACAGATGGTTTGCTTTTGCAACAGAAAGGCATTCTTCCATTCAAGAAATGGTTTTATACCTTAAAAAAAAATAAAAAAATCAGCTGTTGAAGAGAAACATAAAGAAGCAAGGCACTGCTAGTTATACTTGATTATATTCTTCCCCTAGCCAAAGTTCAGTACAGCAGCACATCCAGGACATAAATCCTTGTTCTGTGGGTGAAAGTCCCGTAGGAGTCATGTGGAGAAAAGCTGTATAAAAACAATCAGCTCTCTACATGACTGTGCCATGGAGTTAATGCTAATGTTAGCTTGCGCTCTTGACTTTCTGGGCAGAAGTTGGCAGGTCCAATTTGGGAAGACTTTTACCAAGAAGTTCTCATTTTGTGTGTGTATGCCAGTGGGACTTGCTAGAGTTGACGCAGGGAAAAGCTTTACATGCAGCCCTACTTGAAAAACAATCTGCCCCTCATCTTCTGTTTCTGGTCTCCCTTGTCCCTTTTTCTTTTAAAATAATGCTCTAAAATATAACTCTGTATTGCTCTTAAACGTTAGGGCCAAAATTTTTCTCTAACCCTCCCGGCAGGCTGCTGTTAAGCACTTTACACTGCCATCCATGTGGATGTATGTGGAGACCTGTGGGGGTCTGTGCTCTGAGCAAGGGCTGGGGGAGAGTGAGGAATTCATCCTTAGGAGTCTACACCTCAGCCTGGTGTGCTTAGCTGTACTAATGTACAGACACAGCATGGACAGAAATCTAGGAAAGAGTGTGTGTTTTCAGAGTGTATTATCAAGAAGACATTAGTAGGCTAACTATATTTGTTCTGTGTAAATATGAGAAATACTTGGCATTCTCTTTGCAAAATTTGTCATATGGAACAACATTTGTTGTTCCATAGATTGTATAATGATGTACCTATCTAGATTGCACTGCTGAGATCATGGCTCTTACTATATGTGCATCACTTAGTATGTTACGACCACATCTCGGGGTTTCTGAGAACTGCCAGAGTATTTCTACTCATGCTCCTTATAAGTGTGTCCTATATAGGTTTGCATGTATTCTGCAGTACTGTACCTTTTTCTTATTAGCCCAAAAGACACTCATGAAATCTTTTCATTAGCAGATTTCAATTGACCTATCATACACGCAAAATCATTGTTGCTTCCAAAATACAACGGTAGTATGTTGTCTCTCCCAATGAAATGTACCTTTCTTGCCAGTTGGGCAGCTGAGTCGGGATGGACAGTATAAAGTAGACAAACTGTTGGGCACATAAGCTTTTCTTCATGCTTGATCATACAAAGTACACGATTACAATAGATCCTTTAGGCACACAGTTCTGTTACAATACACTTGCACAGCAGTAGTATAGGCTTTTTTATGTAAAATATGGATTTAAGTGTATAAAATAAGAGCTGGTATCTTAAATTTGTTGTTAGTAATGTATATGTCAATTTATCTTAATTTTTCTCATTAGTGAGATGTATGGTAAGTTACTGGAGACCTAGCTGTTGTGGCATTATTTATGTTAACTGATACAGCATAATAATGTGATGATGAAAGGGACCTGGGAGAGGAAGAGGGAAAGCAGAACTTAGCTATCTACTGAAATGAATGGAATCTTGACTGCCTACTAGGTTTTAACTTCTCAAGTGAATAAGAGGTATTTTGATTATATTATTAAAAATAATACACACACCATCCCCCCACCCCCCTGCCAATGCTTGGGTGTGGGCTTTCTTTTGGCTTGACTTTAAGGAGTTCAGCAGCTGTTTTGACTTGGATTTGCATCTCATCCTAAATGGCAAAATTTAGATTTGCCATTTAAAATAATGTTGGTTTCTACACCCCCCACCCCCCCCTCCCTTCTGTGACAGCTTTCCAACTTCTGGAAAAGGCTAGAAGCTTCTCGGTGGGTAGATGTCAGGCTGTTGGTACGTAGCTCAACAAGGTAGAGATCTAAGTACCAAATGTGAATAGTAAGGAGTCTGTACATTTCTAATAAAATAACTTTGCCAGCTACAAGTAAAAGAGTAGGAGAGGAGCCACCTGGCAATGTCCCAAGTACATCCCAGGGCATGGAAACCTCCCAGGAGAGACAGGGGAGGAAGACTCATGTCATATATGGTTGGACAGGGGAGGGTTGAAGTATGTGTGCCTTGGCTGGGGGGGAGGGGGACTGTTGCTGTCCAGAGCATAGCCCCAGAAACAATGGGAAAAGATAATTTGGCTTATGACTCGTGTTTGGCACATAGCAATGATCAGGAATCTTCTTGGCAGACCTCTGCTCCTCTTCTCTTTAGCAGAACCCACAAACATAATAGAAATGGGCTGTTGCTGGGAAAGGAAAGATGGATGTTTGTGAAGGGCACTTGAAACTGGCAAGAGTTAAATGGTACCAAATAGTTGAGCTGAGCCCTCCCGTCTCCTGCTGATTTTAATATGATTTGGTTGTTACTTGAGTTGTTCCTATAGTCAGATTACATGTGGGTATTTATAATTGTTAGCCCTGCTATTTCTTTTCTTTGTGGATTTTTTTTGGTCATGCTTGCATGCATTTTGTCTCTCCAGTTAGATTGTAAACTCTGACGAGGGGAGGAAGGATTAGCTGTCTCTTCACTATGCCATGGGGCTAATATCTGGGAGGTAGTTTGTCACTGTGCTTAAAACATACATGAGAGCAGGAATGAAGATGGCTGGTTTCAGGCTCCCGTGTGTTCCTCAGCCACAGCTGCCTCTCTTCCCACTAGACTTTGAGCCAGTGGCAGCCCTAATCCTAATCTAGTTGGCAGTCTCCTAGGGTGCCATACTGTGGAGTGGGCAAACACTTCCTCTATTTGTTTTAATTTGTGGATGAGCACAGTGAAAGCAGAGCTGTGCCTGCTGCCACAACGCTGGATTGGAGTGCCACTGGATGTTGGTGCGTTTGAAATATAAATCCAAACGTTGCTGCTTGTATCCTTTTTTGCATAAAGATGCCTGCCCGTGTGTCTGTTTGCTCCCACTGCCTAATTCAGCAGCTGTGAGCTGCAGGCAGTAGCACACGTGCACTTGGCTAAAATAACCAGCCAGCCTGTCCCTTTGCTCTTGCCAGAGTCTCATGTTGTTGAAGAGAGTTTTTAGGATCGGATCCGGCTTCTCAATTTACCTTATTCCTTTGCCCAAGACCAGCAGGAAGGCCTCATCAGGGTGGCCTGCCCTCTTATTCTTTTCCATATGGGTTTAAAAAAACCTGCAATTTTGGGAATTTACTACAGTATCTAAGTAGTTCTTATTTTAACCTTAAAATAATATTGTAGATCAAGAAAATCTCTTTTGGGAACAGGCTTTAGTTGTTCGGGTTTTTTTTCTGAAAGTGCTCATTTTAATTTTTTTTAACATGTTAAGAGTTTGAGTTTTTGTATGACCATCACTTCACTGTACAAAGCAAGGGCTGGCTTTTGTTCTTCAGTTGCTCAGTGCAGGCTTACAGGGCAGGTAGCTAGAAATGCAGCTTGCTTGCTATTTTCTTGAAACTGGTCCTGTGTATGTGAATGGTACAAATATGAATTTTGTAAATGCAAATAGCATCTTTTAGAGAGGGAACTTGGACCTATGCCCAGGTGAAAATGCACTCTCCCGTATCTGTGGGCATATCTGTAGGTATATTCCAGGCTGAGCGTTCTTATGCCAAGATTCATCTTGAATTAAAATTTTATGGTTGAGTTATAAGCCCCTGAAAAACTGCTTTTATAATGGAAATGTTGAAAGACCCTCAAGTTTAGGACCAGGCACAGCTATAATTTTACAGGCATTAGGGATCTGAAATAACTTTGTCTAAAGATTACACTGGGATTTGTCCCCCATTTTCTAGAAGATACTTAACATTGAACTGTATTTTATGCACATAAAAAGACTTACTTCATAAGATAAGGAGCTCAGAGATTTACATTCCAATATTCAACAACACTTTTACTAAGTGTTTTTTTCACTCTCACATAGTTTATGACGACTCTATTATATTTTAAACCATCTTAAGCTAAATTTATATAAAAAAAAAAATCTATGTGGAATCAAGATTCCACATATTTGAGGTGGAAAGTGTCCCATAGAGTTAGGTCATCTTTTTAAAAAAAAATTCTGTTAAGAGTGTCTCATAGCTTACTTTGCTTATAATTTAATCAGTTGTCTTAGAACATGTTTTTTATCTACGAATGCTTCATGTGTGAGGAAGATTCCCTGGGGCTGCATCTTGCACACAGGGAGGAAACAAACGAAGAGAAGTCCTTTCACCAAACAGGAAAAACACTTACAATATGTTTGGGTGCAGTGGAAGAAATTCTTTTGACAAGCTGGAATGAAGGCAAGGCTCGTTGTAAGGAGGTTGTGTTCCAGTGAAAGGATGTGTGTCCAATTCCTGCATCAGCCAGCTGTTGAGATGTGCACTCCCTTGACATAAGGAATAGCAATGCATCACTGTCAGAATGTCATGGTGGCTTTTAGAGGTCAGTTTTATGCTGCTTGGGTGTCTTGGAGTGACCAAAGTTCTCTCATGAAGGGCAGTTAAAAAAAAAAAAAAAAAGTTTTTTTTCCAAGTTTGACTTTAAGCAATGCTATGCCTACTATTCTGGAGTCATAATCTGGTTCCTCAGTAATGTGGATGATGTCTTTTGCAGAAAAGATATTGAAATGCTCTTTGGCTTGTTGTAAATGATGGAGAACCCGTCATCTGCTACACGCCTCTGAGCATGAGTTCAATAAGGTGATTGAATCGGGTGACTAATATCTCATTGGACTGCATCCTCAAGGAGTGTGACAAAGATTGTACATCAAGTGTAGGCCCAAATGTTGCTGGCTGTGCTGGGATGTTTGGAATTTATTTTCAGACAAATGCTCTTACTACAGACTTAATTAACAAGTGCCATTGCATGCAACTTTTCTGTGCAAGGTTTAGTTCAACGTGTGTGTGGTAGTGGGCTTGGCAGAGGGAGAGGTAGTATGGGTGGTCCTGCAAGGGTCTCAATGCTTGTTCATATTTCACCTTATTTCACCTTATTTCACCTTATTTTGACTTTTTAGTTGCTGCTTTGGAAGGAACTGCTAATAGTTGGGATGATATAGGTGGTTTTAAAAACCCCAGATCAATGATTCATTTTTAAGACTACTGCAGAATTAAATATTGGTTGCAGAGATTTCCTGTGATCTGGAAAGACTGCTGTTAAAGCAAGGAATATGCAAGGGAAAGCTCTCATTAGCTGAATATTTAAGTGAAGTGTGAGCTGAACCACACTTAAATTTAGCAGTGTAAAGTATTGTAGTGATAACATAATCCATTGAAGAGACGGGCATTGCCATCATTCTTGATGGTGATTAATCACATACCAAATTAGTGAGCGATTGTAAGGAGAGTTGGTTATAGCACCACTTCTACCAGCAAAGCGCATATACAGTGGCTAAAGGAGTTATCAACCTGTCCGTGGGAGGTAAGCATACAAGTAGAGGAAGGGAGGAAATTGGTGGCTCTTAATAGGTTGTATAACTGCTTCTTTTCACAGAGTATAAACAAACCAGCATCTAACAACTTCCTCGCTAGTCTCTTTTCTCCCTTTTTATCGATAAAAATGTTACAGGCCTTGTAAGACTTGATATACAAAGTGTTCATTCAGAAAATTAAATCCTCTTATGTAAAGGCTAGATGTTCCATATTTTATTTTTTGTTTACATGTACATTTTAGAAGTTTGTCTATCTGGTTCTTGTAAACAGGTAAACTTTTGAACTATCCAATAAATCATGACCATCTTGTTCTAAAGTAATTGGCTTGGGCCAGGGGAGAAAATGTTGTCCACTTTCTTAAAGTTTTTCCCTTCCATCCCATTTTGTCAAACATCACTCAGATCTCCATGCCCTTATCCTGATCAGAAAAATCCCATTTGTGAAGATTTCAGGTAAAATCTTGGTCCTTCTGAAGATGATGTCAAAGTTCTCCTGGCAAAGCCACAATTTCAGCCCATTCCCACAAAAAGTGGCTTAAAGTGGGTCACCTTCTCGTGTTCTGGCATGGCAGCATACTTGAAAGTTAATTTGAAATAGGAGTGAGTATTTCTTGTCATGCGTGATGGGCTGTGGTCTCACCATGGCTGTGTGGGTGGCTGCAGCTTCAGTGCATACCTGAGCTGTGCTGAGTAGCAAGAACTTGACTTGAGCAAGAACTGAGCTGAGCCTAGGAGCAGCTTTCTTGTATCAGCCAGGCACGGCACCAAATCAGCGTGAGCCCAGCACTGTGCTGAGGTAGTGCTGTGGTGCTGGTGCCCCGAGTGTCGTGCTGTGTGTGGAGCTTTGCTCGCTCAGATGTCCACTGAGCATGGTGTTGTGTTGTCTTGTGAATGCTTTCAGAACCTGCCAAGTTTCTTGTAGGTTAGAGGTAAAAGTAGCTTTATTATTGCATTGTTGCAGATAATGGGGGTGACAACCTATTTTGCTCAAGGCCGTGCTGGAAGTTTCTATGGCACGGCTAGGAGATCAAAGCTTTCAAGTCCTTGGAGTTCCTTATCCATGATGATTTTACCAGTTTTTAATAGGCTTCAGGTGCAGATACTTCGGTGAATTCTTTCATACCTGCTTTCTTCTGCATTTTTTGAGGGTGGAATTACCCAGGGAAAACTGCAGATCAGGTGAAGCTGAAACTTGAATAGCAAATAATAAAAATTATGGCAAAGTCTTGTGAAAGTGACAGAACCGAGATCAAAATTGCAGTTAGATATGTGAGTGCCTTCTGAAGAATATACATGTGAATGGTCACTTCAGAGAGACATATAGATTCAAGTATAGGAAGCACAGAGCACGTCTTGAATAGTGGAGGTATGTGCTTCATTTATCAACTTTATGAAGTCATGCTAATTGGTAAAAATGGAAGCAGGGAGGTGGTGGTAATGTTATGTCTAACTTACTTTCCTTAAAACCCAGAACGTGAATCACATTTATAAGGGGATCCAAAAAAAGATTTGGGTTGAATTGTGCAGATGTTTCAGTTCATGGTCTGTTATTTATCTACTGTAGTCTGAAATAATGAGTAATAAGGATACTAGAGACCAGCTGTCCTGGAGGTGCTCGGGAGACTGCTTTATTCTAACTGCGAATTGTTTCATTTCCTGAATGATACAAACTGATGATTTCTTGTCACTTAATTAGGCATGTCTAAATATGTGCAGGAAACAATTTTGCAAACCATAATGTTATGATACATTTTCTATCAACAGCTGAAAACATTTCTGAATAGACACAAGTCTCTGAAGTCCTTGAGGTTTTGAGGAATGCCAGAATTGACGCTAATCAAATTTACTACTGCGGATTTTTCAAGATACTGTATGTGGTTGAGCAAAATAATTTGAATTGAAGAGGAGTTAGAAGGAAAGACTTGCAAAAAAGGAGTTTAAGTAAGGCTATGTATGCTTTTCCTGGTAGGAACAGGAATTTTGCAGTCAACATTTGTATAATTGATGTTTAAAAAAAGCTACTACTGGGCTTTGGTTTATAATGATGGATGAGTAGCGAAGAATGTCAGTCCAACTCAAATATGAATTTGTACCTCCAGTGTTAACATGAACTAAAATTTGAATCTAATACTTGAAATATTCAATGCATTCTGCATCTTTGTTTAAAAATATGTTGAAGTTAATTTTTTAATAAAATTCCTCTACATACAATAAATTTAAAATATAATCAAGCTCCAGTAAAGATAGGGTGCATATACAGATAATGTTTGCTAGTTTAGTAGCAGATTGATAGGTGTTAGTCTGGTGGAAACATACAGATGAGGATATTCTAGCTCCTTCTTCTTTAATGCACTGAGACTCTTATTCATTATTGTATAGTTTGTTGTGAGTCAAAATTTTAATTAAAATAGCTGTTGTTATGGGAACTATAACAATAATCTTTGGGGCTGGGGGTGGTTCTCTGCAGAGTGCTAATGAAGAAAAAAACCCCCCAAACCCAAACTTGAATTGCATTGGAGGGGAATATTTAATATAACACCTTTTCAGCCTTTGTAATACTTGAATGTCTCTTACTGGTTTGAAGAATTTTACCCACCATCTCAAGTGTCCTGTGAGCATGTGGTTATTGCTATAGTATATTTTATTTTGAAGACATAATAACCACTGCTTGCAAAAATGTGCCTTAAATTTTATTCCTAAATACAGAGATAGTAAAGAATGGAATTTTAAAACAATGGAGTACTGATAGTTCCCTTAACATAAACTCTAATGAGTATCTTCTTGCATGCAATCTAGCAGTTATCAATTCTAAGCCTAGAAGGGCTTGCAGAATCTGGTAAATGCCTGAGATAAAGCCAGCAAATCTCTGTGCAGCAGCAGGGATGCAGGAGCAATCTTAAAACCTCCTGCACCTGCCATATGTGTCCAGTTGCTGCAGATCTGAGTATGAAAAGCTCACCAGATACCTGTGGGAGGGCTAGGCACACTTGTGCTCCTGCTGCACATTATTATATCTGTGTCAACATATCATATCTGTTGCTAGATTTACATGGCGTTACTGACAAACATACTCTGTTTGTGCTGCCTGTCAAAGGCCTCCTTTTTTTTTTTTTTTCCTAGATGGAGCCTTTTGCAAGACTGCAAAAAAGATGAGCAGACAGGTCTCTAGCTTAGCTACCTGGTAGTGTGAAGTAGCTGTAATGTTGGCTTAACCCATGACTGGAAGACTCTTCTGTTGACAGAAGGTCACAGTGATGGCAATTCTACTGCCTGAAAAGGCTTCTACTTTCCTGTTCAGTGTAAGCACTCTTTCCTGAGCAAACGTGAGTAAGCTGTAATGTTTCCACACGCTAAGAACTCCTAGCTGCCAGAACAGCTCTTGGAGTCCGTGTGAAGCAAGATGTGGACTATTGTGCCTGGGACCAGCCCAAGGATAAAGGAGAGTAAATGTGAATATGCTATTGAAACTTAAGGTGCTACAACCTTCCTCCTGTGTGGAGGCACAATAAAAATATAGCTTAGACTTGGAGCCAAGTGCTACACAGCAGAGTTCTTGCCATAAAATTTGAGATGTGGTAGGCATGAGTGGGAATAACATAAAACAAAGTGACAGGGTAAGGTGGGATGTATTTACATCAAGTATTTTGTACACCTAGTTCAGAGACATACGGCATTGGTTGCTTTCTATTGTTTTGTATTTTGTTCTTTGCTTCCTGATTGTAGATAGGTGTGCTAGACTATCTGATCCAAAGGAATATAAGCTTTAAAAATAAATGTATAAGGCAGAGAAACCATCAGATGGCCAGTGCAGAGTTATGATATCAGTTGCTGAATGAAGAACAGTACAAGGCACAACTTCTCTAGACACATCATCTGAGATTTGAACTTTCACTGACTTGAACTTGATATGTTTTCATGATGCTGAGATTAGCATTGTGTAAAACTATTGTGCTACTCAGAAGGGTATTTGTCCCTCACCACAAAGTAAGCAGCATTAGATATGAGACTGCCTTTGGTGCTTTGTATAGTAGCAGTCCCCTTTCTGACAAGGTGCTTCAGTGCTTCTCAAGACAAGTGCGGGTTTTGACAACTGTAGCTATAACGCTGCTGTGTGAAGATTTAAAAGATCAAGTTTACTGAATGTGGAATTTTATTGCCCAAGTGTTGGCGAAAAGTAGCCATTGAGATTTAATGGAAGACAAAATTTAAAGTCTTGCAAGGGATGTAGACTGCAAGATGTAAAACTTTTCTAGACATCTTAAGCACTTTTTTCTTGTCTTTTGACGATAATCCAAATATTCAGCATCAGTATTGCAAATCTTGAGACAAAATTCCCTGTGCCAACTTTGTAGCTGCCATTCCTTCAGCATTGTTGGATGTGAGAATGTGGAGATGTGGTCAGCCAAATGAGCCAATGAGTTTTTGGTGATGGGAGGAAAAAAGGATTAATACAAAGGAAACAAATGATCCTAGAAGGTGTTAGTTCATTTGTTCCCTCAGGCTTAGAAAATGAAGAAAAAGTCTAGCTTTCTCCTGTTGTCAAAGGAAGTAGTTCCAATAACTTCAAGTATTTCATAGATAGATTTAGGACCTGGTTTAATTTTGAAGATAACAAATTTATGCCAGGTGTTCTGTGGGTTTTTATCAGAAGTCCTAAAGTAGGCAGCCAAATGAACTTGGGACACCAGTAGTTGATACCTGAGAGGGAATTCTGAGTGGCAAAAATCAACAAGCTAAACTCTTGCAGAAGCTATGGGCAGCACTGTAAACTGCAGAGTGCTAAAATGAGTATTATTAACCTGACTAAAGTCAGAGCTTTGTAAATGCATGGAGACTGAGGATCTTGGACAGATGTTTCAGATGTTAAAACAGGATAGACTTTGCCCATCCTGACAATCTGTCACTGTGCATGTGTTCAGTAGGCAAATAAGAGGGAGCGCCAGCTTTTTTCATGTAAATCTCCAGGGATTTTCCTCTAGGGTTCAGAGCTCTGGCAAAAAGCTGTCTGCAGGAATAATTAAAAAGGAAAAAAAACCCAAACCTACAAAACTTAAACAAAATATCCAGTGCACCACCACAACGCATGTGTATCTTTGAATTTAACTCATCAGTGCTTACAACTATAAAAAAATATTTCTTTTAAAAAATATTGTATAAAATTATTTATTTTGAGGCAGTCTAAAGGAGCACGTGGTTTTGTACTGGGAATTGGTCTCTATCCAGTATGCTTTACGTGTATTTGTTGAAGGATACAATGCACTTGTATTATTGCACCGATTTCATTCTTGGATGATTTCCCCTTTGGCATGCTAGTGACAGTTTTTCATTGGTTATTCATTTATATTATTGATTAACACCTACCAGACCAATTTATTAGTCCCTCTGAATCCATTTTAAGTATCAGGATTTTCTAATGGAGAAATATCCCTTACAGAATACTAACATCACACTTGTAAAACATTCATTGGCTTAATTTATTGTACTGTGTATAACATAAACCAGAGCTCAACAAATAGATGTCCTATTCTGTTGCAAAGCCCCCAATGTTGCAAGCCTCCTGGCTTTTTTGATATGGAAATGTTACCTGGAGCACAAGTGAAACCGATTCTCCTGCAAGACTCATGGGGCTCTTCCTGCCAGTCATGCAACTGGGTTAGCTCTTTCCTTGGAGGAATGCTTTTTCCACATTTGGGTCTGTCTGTAGAAATAAGCACACATGGTCTGGTTTGGTGCATTTGGGGAAAGTGTGGAGATTGCCTCTGTTGTTTGTGTCTTAGGGAGTAAGGAGCAAACTGGGAAAAATGTGGCAGTTATTTCTCTTTCTCCTGGAATGAGTTAAGCAGAGAATGGTGCTGATAGGTGGCACAGTGAGAGATTTCCTCAGGAAAACTCTTTTGGGTCAAGGCACTGTAGCTCTGGGGCGTAAATGTCCAAGCTCTACCTTCAGAAGCTCCATGTGGGCTGATAATATTAAGTACTCTGGTTCAGGAGCATGTATTCCCTATTGCACTGCTCAGGGAAATCTTTGTGCATCACTAGGTACATATATATTTTTCTTTAAAGCGTGTGAGTTGTCAAAAACCTCATGTGCACGTGCTCAAATAGCCAAATTAAAGGCTCAAATCTGGCATGGTGGTGAAATTCTACAGGCCTACAAAACTGAGAAGATATTGTTGTTCACTACATCTATTAGCTCCCTTGGCCTGTGTTTTCCAGTAACTAGCTAGCTAGTTTGTTTCCCATATTAGCAGATAAAACTTGTTTCACTCATAACTTTCTACCTTTACTACAGCTAGTGATTGACGTGCTCTTGATGACTGACAGATGTTTGCTTACAAGACTTGCATGATGCCTGGAGCAGGCTGAGGTATATGGAGGAGAAAGCAGGGGGTCAAAAAAAATAAGGTATGAATAAGGCCAGTGTCCTGAACTTCAGCTGTTTCCCTCTAGAATGGAGTAATACCAGAAACTGTCTTTCTCTGCATTAAAGCAAACTACTGCTCTTGGACCTTTCTGACCTGAAGTGCCTAAAATAACAAAATAATTAAATTTAACAAATCAAAAGAAATGCTATAATTAGCAAGATAGCAATTAAGACAGGGAAAAATAGTTGTGACACTCTTATACTGTAATCCTCCAGTAGTTCCTAGATCTCCTTCCAGTAGACCATATGGGAATGGGACCTGTACTTTACTGGGAGAACATAACTAGCGAGAGTTCACAGTAAGGCTATGATTTAAGATGCAAACAGATGTTGGCCAGTGATGTAGCTGCAGCAGATGAATAGGTGATGAATCACGAGAACTTTGCATAGTACAAAGGATAAATGTTGTCAGTGCAAGTTGTCCTGTTTCTTTTCTTTAAAGACACCTCATTTGAGATGTGCTCTTTTTACTGAATGAAATGTAATGTGACTTTTCTGACTTGGTAACTACTTTAAAAGTGGGTAAAGCATAGGCTGCAATTATGGATTAGAATTTTCTGAAACTAAGTATGCAGTTCATGATGTTAGGTTGCTTTGAAGCCAGTCATTTCATACTTAACACATTTCATGGGTTTAAAAATCAATATTTAAGTAACTGCAAGTGTGCCAGAGAAATTACACAAACTTGAACATAAAATTTATTTTTCAATGTCCTCTTTAGACAATGCTACGGAATTATGTAGCTCAATAAGAGTTGCAAAGCAGGAAACCTTTCTAATAGGATGTTCCCTAACCTTCATGTTAAGCCTCTTTAGACACACCATTTCTTGCTGCCTGTGGGGTCCAAACAGAGCTTAGGGAAATCTGAGGCCCCAGACTAGGGAGGAAAAGGGCTGGGTTAATAAATGTCCATAGGCTGTGGAAAGAATTTGATGCTGACTAGCATTTTCCTCATGGGTCCGCTTCTGCAGTGAGAAACTGCATTTCACGGGGTATTTGCAGAAAGCTCCAGCAGAGCAGCTCCACGGAGTTTCATGGTGTGGAGCATGCTATGAGAGCTACAAATGTTAAGCCTGCTAGGGAGTGGAGGGGCTCCGTGGAGATAATGTCTGCTGTATCTTCTAGAAATCTGTGGATTGTCTCTTTATAGAGAGATTGATGTGTCTCAGTCATCTCTCCTGAGCATATACTTAGGTTATCTTCTCTTTCTACCTTCAGCATTCCCCACTTGGATGCTGCCATGGAGGGTGCGTGTGCAGAAGAAATGCAGGAAAGTTTTCTGGTGGACACAATGTACTGTTTTCTTCATGAGTTTTAGTGGAAGGCCCTATGAAACAAAAAGGTATAGGATCTTGTGACTGCAATGACTCATGTTCTCAGTAAGGGAGCATAAGCCCAAGCTCTTAGTAAGCAAATTAATTGTTATGTGCTAGTGACTATATAATTATTGGATTTACTAAGGCTTTAGAGCTTGTACAAGATAACCTTCTAGTTTCTTGCTCGCTTCTTTTTCCCTCAGCTTGTGGAAAAGGTGCTCAGAATGAATGTACAGTGTGCTGAATAAGTTCTCATTTGATATAATTATTTGCTCTATATATTCTAATGCGTGTTGTGGGACTGTGTACAGATTTCCCCTGGGTAGATGGCAAGTCTATTACGGGACGTAAGTGCTGTCAAAACTGGCTTAAGGTGGGCCTATATTGGAAATGATGTGTCCTTGGATTTAATGTTTTGACTTTTAAAACCAGGGACCCCTCAAAGCTCTGGTTTGGGGCCCAGCCTCACAAGCAGGTGAATGGCACAATGAAGCGTATGGTAACTTCCAGAGACCAGGTAGCTCTGGATGGATGGGGCTAAAATTGGGTGAGAGAACTGCTTAAAGCCTCCTTACCTGTAAAAGAGCAACTTTGAGCTGCAAATTTAGCCTGTGATTCAATGATCCTTCCTGCCAGACCTCTGCTAATACTGATTAGGTCTCGATCAGCGTGTGCACTCAGTTGTGCCCTGTTGAGTCAGGCGCAGCACATGCTGTGCTGTTGCTACCAGCTCAATGCCAGCTGCAGTAGCAGAGATGATACCTGATCCAGCGTAAAGTTAAGAGTGGTGTAGACAGATGACACCTGATCTCGCCTAGTCTGCTGGGACAGCTATTCCTTGAACATTTTTAACAAATCTGAAATGACAAAGTAAGTTTTCACTGGCTCTGCAGTCTGTGCAACGGCAGTATTCCTGATGAGGCAGTAAGCATCTTAAAGCAATATTCTTCATCTCACAAAGCCATATCTATGCTATCTCAGTAAACTTCTACCTGTGCTGTAGGGGGTTTAGCCTATATAGGTTGTAGATAGATTTTTAAAAAAAAAAAAAGGGTCCAAACAAACTAGAATTTGCTATTATTGCTTATTTGACAGGCAGTTTTGTGCCAAATGCCTAGATCTGTAAACGCCTAAGAGTAAGTACAGTTTTGTTGGCGTCAGCAAGCACTTTAGTATCAGGCTAACACTTGTTAGCTGTTGGCATGATTTGGGTCCTAAGCCAAAGAAAGTTTTCCATGGTAGGAAGGTAAACCCCATAGACACCTGTTAATTCAATTGGGATTCAGTTAGAGTCTAATTGTAAGTAATATCCTCTTAAGGGCTATTCACAAATTCCATTGAAAGTTGGAACAAGATCTGAAACAGTAAGAGGGCATTTTTAATATATATATTACTATTAGTATAGTAATTGGTTTTGCATCTGTCATCTAAAGGAGAGTTTGTTATGTTTATTAAACAGCAGTCTGTGTGTGTGTCTGTCTGGAAGCAAATTCAGGGACTCTGGTGTCTTTTTTTGAGGTGCAGTTTTGTGTTAATAACATAGGAGAAGTGTGGCTTGTCTTCTCATAGCACTAAAAGTGAGATAATCCCTGTGTAAGGAATCAGTAAGTATGGTCTGCTTAATCTAGTCCCAGTGTGAAACTGTTGACATTTGTTCTTTTTTTCCATCATTATGTGACTGGGCCTGTTTTGTGCTGGATTAGGCACAAATCTCCTATGCAGCACATTTGGCATGTTACTAGTAGTTTAACTTCATTAATAATGTATGAAGAAAATGTAATCCATGACAAGGAAGGAAAGAAAAGTATTTTTACAGCTACCAAATCCTTTGGAATGGGTAATTATTCAAGATTTGATGTTTGATGTTATAGTTTACAATTGAGCTCCTTTCACAGAATAAAAAACCCCCAAACATACATACACACACAAAAGAAATATAGTGACACTATAAGAAAAATTGTGCTCCTTTCTGTTTGAGGTTGCATGTACTGGTTTAGAATACATCAAGTGCAGAGAGAAGTGTAGATTGTAAAGAGAATGTGCTTTATCTTGGATGTTGCAAGCAGCACTGTGTTCTTGTCTCAGTGAAAACAAACTCAAGCAATGTAGTAGGCTTTTTAAAAAAAACCAAACAAAAAACCACCCAACAACAAACCCAAACCAAAATGCAACAAAACCAAGCTACTCATTGAATTATATTGACCTAGCATAAGAAAGATGATGAATTGTCTATGTGCATCAGCTAAATAACATAGATATTGGTTTATGGGTTGCTTTAAACTAATTTCTTATTCAGAAATTCAATAGCATCCTTGGTATTCCCTCTCACCTGCAACTCCGTCCTAAAAAGCGTCAATATTTGTGGGGGCTGAAAAGTCACAATGTGTCACAGGGAACCTAAACCAGCCCCAAAGCAGCGGTCACTTGCAACTACTTTTGTACTCTGCACTCCTGTCACATTTGTGCTATCAGAGCAACAGCTGGGGAGACTTTTTCAACAAAGATGAGTGTCAGATAATCCTGATGAGATTCCACATCCAACATCTTTTGTAATTATGTCACATTCAGCTGTAATGGAATAATTCAAGCTGAAAGGACAAGCTTTGATCCTGTCTTAAACCTTTCCCTGTGGACTGGCTATCTAAAAGATTTAAAGATATTTCTGTTACAAGATCTAGTGTTTCCTCAGAGAAGTCATGTTTCTGAAGCAGTGAGATCTGTAAGAGCAATATTGTTTGTCAAATACTTCTCAAAGCATTTTTGCTAAATAAAGATGTCAATAAAAGGATGCCCTTCCATAACCAACAAGGAAGTTAGAATTAATTTTAATATTCTTAACTCAACTGGGTGTACAGAAAATGGACTTCAGTAATGAGTTACAGAGGTGTAATCTATAAGTATTGGTGTATAGATGTGTTCGCGCTGAAGCAAATACAAATTTGTTTTGGCAAAGATCATACATACTGGGAATATCTATTTAGTGAAGTAAATCTTTCTGAAGATCCACTCTTTACAAATAATTAGTTTACACTAGGATTTTTGAAATAAGATTTTAGTGGCCAGTCTCCTGTTGAATTTCAATACAATTTCAGTACCTTATGCCCCTAGGCTCTTTGGAAAACTTAATTAAGTTGGAAAGGCATTTAGGCCTACATAAAAAAATAAATTATGTTCTTCAAAGGAAACTTTTTCTTATTTCAGGACAAATTTTGTATTTGTTAGTGGTACAGAATATGGCAGTGGCTATTTTACCTTTCTGAACAGAATGATGTGGCTATGGATATGGAAACTGCTGTAGAAGATCTTTGCCTGGGATCTCTTTGGCCTCAGATCGGAGGACAGAGTTTGGATCCCTAATTTTTCTGTGTGTCAGATTTATGCCAATGTAAATCCCTTGACTTCAGTGGACGTTTTTCATTCATTTCCTGGCCTCTACTGGAAAGAGAACTGTTTCTAAAGGTTTTCACACATGGACTACATTAAGGGGTCACATTCAGATGATACTCTTCTGGCATTTCCATCAGCCAGGGGTCAATAAAGTGCTATCTGGGCTAAGAATATAGGGTTGGGCATGTGTTTAGTCAGCTCCAAATTTCCTATCTGTCAGACATGAGAAATTCAACATCTTTTTGTGCATGCTTGTTTCTTTAGGGTCTGAGAATTGGTGTGGCAGGGGTCATTTGAGGGCTTTGCTGGTGGAGTGCTTTGGTATGCCTCCCAAATAACCTGGTGCGTGCCTCACCCCGTCTCCTGGTGTTTAATGCTCGCTGCTCTTTATGGTCTTGAATTTGTGAGGCCTATGATAGAAGCTGACCTCTTCAGAGGTATACAAATGGGAGAGGCCTGCTTTCAGAGTGTTATAAAGCTTCCCTCTCTCCTTCAAGTTTCTGCTACACATGTAGAAAGTTATTAATTTTGCCTTAGCTTGAGTTTGGTTAATAAATAAAATTAATAACCAAGGTCCTGGGAGAACGTTTTTCTCTCTTTCCCAGGATCTATTTCAGTTTATCTGCAAGCTATTAAATGGTAGTGACTAATGATTGGTATGAGCAAACCTCAAGAGCATCAATTCAGAAAGCAACCTTGAGTTTGGACATCTATCAGAATTAGCTGTGTCTCTTGAGTGATCAATCTGGTCTGAAAGCTTGAAGGATTTCTTCCTCCATTTTGCTGGTTGAGAGGAACTGTTCTGCCTCTGGTTCAGGAGAGTAAAATTCTGGGATGTAATGCATAAGTTGGTCTGTGTCTCTGAGGATGGATGCTGAGAGGCTAAAGGTTTTAACTGTTTTATATCTGTTGTCACTGAATGGGTGCAATTGCACACTGTTGACCAGTGCAGCTAATACCCCTGGAAAAGGGTAGTGTTTCTGCATAGATAGGAAAGTAGTAAGCCTTGGATTTTTCACATGTCATCTGGACCTGTCCTTGACCATAGAGCAACTTATTCAGTTTAATAAACATCTAAAATTTGTGGAAGGTGGGTGAACTACTAAAATTTGGGCAAAGGGACAATACTTGATTATCTCTTAAAATAGAGGGTTTGGTGAAAGGAGCAGGGGACCTTGTAGACCACTCAGAGTGATTTTAATCTTTGGCAAAATTCTGGAACAAATTAACATACAGTTTGGAAATATCTAGGAAATAGAGGATGAAGAGCAGCCAAAAATATCTCAAGAACAAATCATGTTTAACTAATGTAACCCCTTTCTATGGCAGGGCAACATATCTGTGGATAGCAGCAAAGCAATAAATCCCTCTGTATCCTGGCTTCAGAAAAGCTTTTAAAACAGTCTTACACAACACTTTTGTAATGAATTCAAGACATGTGAGCTAGGTGAAACTATTGTAAGGTAGGCTCAAAATCAGTTGAGCAATTGTACCATTGTGGCCAAAATGAAAGGCTCTACCAAACAGACTTTCTTGGGGGTCTGTATGGAGCCTGATTCTGTTTGAAGATTTAATTGACAATTTGGCTATTTTATTAAAGGCTGTAATGAACCTAAGATGGGGTGAGTTGCAATCGTATTTGAGAGTAGGATTAGAATTCAAAATATTTTGGTAAATTAGAAGTGATCTGAAAAGTATAGGATGAAATTCAATGAGGTTAAGTGATTATTTGGTGGTAGTAATTGCCTGTATAACTATAGGTGAGAAGCAATGGGGTAAGCAGAGGTTCTCCAGAGAAAGATCCAGTGCTAAGTTACAAGAGTAACACGATTTAGCTATGTTGCTCTATTGCTAAAGATTTGAACAGGACTGTAACAGGAAGGACACTTCTTTCTTCCCTCTTGTCACTTTAAGACTTCAGCTGGAATGCTGTATCCAGTTTCGAGCATTACATTTCAAGAAAGACTTGGACTAGTTGCAGGGAGACAAAAGGAAAGCACTGAGAATTGCTGGATGTTAGGAGGCTGAGGACAAACTGAATGGACTGGGTTCTTTAACCTGATAGAGTACCAGAGGAGGTAACACAATAGTGTCTGCAAGCCTGCCTTAAAATCAAAGTAAGTGTTATCTCTGTGGTGAGTAGGACAAGTAGGAATGGACTTGAACTTCAACAAGATGGATTAGAAGTGGGTTTTTGGGAACTTATTCTGTTTAAAAAAAAGAGATGAAACGCTCAAATGTCCTGTTGGGCAACTGTATAGTCTCTTCTTGGAGAACACTGAGAAGTGAAGTAAGTACCTGTCAAGAATGATCAAAGCATGGTTAATACTATGCTAGGAGTGAGGTACAGAAGATGACCTCTTGATGTCCTTTATGACAATATTTAAAAAGCTGTGGTCCATTCTCTGTGATAAAACAATGTATATGAAGTATAGTTTGAATTTGGATATTGGTATACAAGTGTCAAAGCCATCAATTTTGCAACCTTTTCTGGAGTCCCATCTGTGTGTTGTCACTGAAGAGTCAGTTCTTCAGCCATTGGAATAAATGACAGGCTGCTGGGGTGGATTTGCAGGGATTTAGTCTTGTAACCTTTGAGTGTGTTGGCCAACGTAAAAATTAGGTTTAGTAAAAGCTTTCGTTAAAGTTTAGGTGTTGATGTAATCACAAGGGAAATCCAAATTTGGATACGGTGAATAAAGTTTCAGTGAACTGAAGATGGGAGATGTAATTGCACTTGGGCAAAATCAAAACAAATGTAACCGATTCAATGCACTGAAGTGTCATTTCAGCAGTAAGCTGACAGTTGTGCACGTGGATAGCACAGTGGAGCTGCCTCTGCATGTTAGTATTTCCTGTGCTAAATCACTTTGTGTTTATAGATAATGTACTGCCTAGTGGGAAACTAGCTTGAATAATTTTACCTTGTAATAAAAAGTATAACTTTAGTAAAATCCAGTTATTCCAAAGGGGTAGGGGAAGACTGCGGTCTGTCGGCTAACTTCAGATTACTTCAGGTTAGTGGGCAAAGCCCATAGGATGTGTGTGATGTTGCAAAGTGCTGGTGAAAGACTACTCAGAGGAAAGCAAGCAAGGCAGCCATTCAAAGGCTACAATGGTAGCTATAAGACTTAAAGACTTAATTCCTATTTCTGCATCCTATCTACCTGCTGGTGCTTTTGTAACAAAATACATCTGTTATTCTGGTATTTAGACTCTCTAACACAGAAGATTTTTGGAAATGTTTGTGACTAGCAATGGAATTATCCAAAAGAATGGAGTTACAGGGTTGAGAAATAATCTGGTCAATTTATTTTATTATAATGTAGTGTATCGTGTATTTTAAAGAAAGATAATGTAAGGCATCTCAAATACTTAATCCCCTGTGTAAACTAGGGCATAAATTAAATTCTATCAAAGCTCAATCAGATTTAGCTATCTCTGGGTAAAAATTTTACTAGTCCTCAAGTTCTGTTGCAAACTGAGTTGTAAGACACGATGACCAGTGGTGCAACTGAACTTCCCTTTTGCCCTCCCATCCTTCCTCGTGTGCCAGTACTGCATGGTTGGTTGTCATTGCTGTGGTGAAGAGAAAGATCATGACTCTGTGGGGGAAAAAATCTTTTCTGAAAGTGTAGAAAGTCACTGTATCATGTGATTTGGAAAAGTTATCCTTTATTTGTGTACTGCAAAAATATTTTAAAACATATTGGTTAAAATAAGAAAGTAAGAAACAACTCTTTTGTCTTCAGGTGGGTTACCAGTCATCTGTTTAGCAGAGATGGCTTTAGCTTTTTTAATGGATCTAAAGCTCAGAGCTTTTGAAAAATCATTAGACTTGATCAGCTTTTTATATTTTGTGCATTTGGCTCAAACATTCACACTCATGCTTGATCACTTGGATGAATAAATCCAACAATATGCTCCCGTATGTGAGTTATAGTGCAGTTTTAAGGGCAGCCTCTCTCTATTAGAGATCATGTTATTTTTACTCTTCGGCGTGAAGTCTGGGATTTCTTGCAAATGAAATGCATCTTAGTAGTAATTTAAATACAGTAAAAATCTGTGATTTCAAGGCACTTGTAAAGGTCAATATGCTACCAGCACTAGACTGTAATGAGAACCAGCAATCTTGGAACACTTAATGAGATACTATATTTGCATCTTTAGATGCACCCAAAATCCACAATTATAGGATAAAACACTTTTGTGAGTCCTTTTGTGAGTCCTTCTTTTAAAAGAAGTAATGATAATAAATGTGGTGACTCTAGACATCTACCCTGTGTGGAGTAAAGCTTCTAAACCAAGAATGTGATATAATGCAATGTGAAAGAAGTTTCTTTGCAAAACAGTAACTAGCCTCAGTGATCTCAAATGTGTGCAGGATAGATGTGAAATTGGCATCTCATGTTAACAGTAACTTTAAATCAATTGGGGAATTCCCCTGGAAATTAATACGTACTGATATTTTAATTGTTTTATGATTGGCATCAGCAGAGAACCATTTTGTGGTTTATCTTCTTAATAAATATTAACAAAATGCTTCAGAAATCTGAAAGTACAAGAATGTCAATCCTGTTTTTCATGAGTTTTGAACTACTGGTCCTGATCTTGAAGTGATATAAACCAGACTTTTTCTTTTTGCTTGTTCCAGTTTCTCAGCTTCTGTAGCTAGAATTAGTAGAGCTTAACTTAGAATTAGTGTCCTCTAACTCATTTTATGAGCAAATAGTTAACAAAAATAATTTCAATATGCATGGGCCTGAAGCTGCATGTGTTGCTCATCAGAAAGAGATGTGATTAAAAAGTAAAAATGTAGAAACTGATTTCTTAAAAGCTGTGGGTATAACTGACTGAATATGGAGAAAGATACCTTGATTAAAATATGCCATATTTATGCTTGCTTTTGACCTCAGAAACAAATTATTCTCTCTTTAGAGCAAACACTATTTGCCCAAGGTGTGCTGGTATTTCCCATCTCATCTGGGTCCAGGAAGAACAGTGGCTTATTCCTGTTTGAATCAGCTAAGAATTAAGTCATCCCAGAAGTCACAAATTTACATCACTGCTGTAGCTGTTGATAACTCATGTCAAGTCTTTATATTATCATTGCGTGGTTCCTAAATAGGCTGTGTTTGCTGTGAAGCTTAGCTAACCACTGTGTGACCTTTTGTTCATACTTGTGTGTACATAATAGAAGAAAGTTCCTCAGTTGCTCTTAAAGTCTACATTTGCATAATTTCACATTTCTCAGTGAGAGCTCCATTGGCTTAGTGGGTACAAAATCTCCTTTTTTCACTTTTTTCAGTTGAAGTATTTCATGGATATCAAAAATAATGGTGTTAGCCGTCAATTTCATTCCTATGGATCATCCTAGATAAAAAACATAAATTACATTTTAGGTTTGTAAAGTCTGTTACATTAAAGTTTAGGGTGATTACCACAGAATATGCACATAAAAGGTAGCCTTAGAACAAGAAACAGCCTATTGACTGTGAAAAGCTCTGATTTCTACTCCTTTCCCTCCCCCACATATAAGCCACTTCTTCCCATATGTTACAAAGCTGAATCCTTCAAGAAATGGAACTAATCATATCCCTTCCAGCTCCACTGTATCTTCCTAAAGGCTATCCATCTTTAGTTTCTCCTGGCTCCTCTTCTCTCCTTCCTGGAGCTGAATGTTTTCTGGAGTGTAGGAATGTCTTTCTAACTTGTCCAGACATTTTTGTTGTTGTGGGGCTTTTTTTGTTTGTTTGCTTTTTTACCCCTCCAAGAGTGCTTCAGACAGATGCAGAAATGAATCTGTTGTAGGGAAGAATAAGCAAATATCCAGTGTCTCTATGTATGTTTTTAGTTTTAGACTATGCTAAATATGCTTCAGGCTTTCCTCAGTTTCTCATACTGGCTAGCAACACAACATTTAGCCAGTTAGTATAGGTTAGTTGAGAGGTTCCTGTGGCTGAAATAGAAAGGAATTAATTTTCCATAACCATAGATTGTCTTCAAGCTTGCCTGCCTATTTTGCTTAGCAAGTAAAACTGTTAATGTGATTGGTGTTTTTTGAAGTGCTTCATTAGCATCAGTTTTCATCTGCTGAAATGAATTAAGTTAACATCACAGTCTGTGCTTTTTTTTTTTTTTTCCTGAGTCTCTTCAGGCTTGGGGAAGGGTTTCTGCTTTATCTTATGCTGACTTCATCATACTGCTGAGGTGTCCTCTGACACAGGTAAGCACTGAACTCTGCATATCACTTTGGAACAGACCAGAGGTGAGAACAAGGCTTTCCTCTTGCCAGCTAACAAATATAAGGCACACAGATAACAGAAATAAGGCCCACATGCAAAAGAGCATGAAATATTTTTGGTCACTGAATAAGCAGAGAGAAATCAGGGAAAAATAGCTGTTAATCAAGTAAGAAAAAACAACATGTTTCAGTAATTCTGTAGGTATTATACCTATTAAGACAATTATTGTGTAACACCATTTTTACCTGTAGATTGCAAAGCACTTTCTGAGGGTGGGTAACTATCATTTTCCTGTCTAGGCTGGGGAGTGAAGGCATAAAAGTGAAGTCACCCTTTCAAGGCTTTCATTGCGGAGTCCCATTCTCTAGGCTCCGATTAGAGGACATAGAAGACGCTGTGAAACACTATCTTACTTTTTTGTTTTCTCTTACTGTTTGCTTTTTACTGGTTGAAATTTTAAAGTATGCAGGAAAACACATTTTCAAATATGACCTCCCCTGTTTCACATGTATCAAAAGCAAGAGAGACATTTTTCACATTGTAGGTACTGAGCTGTACTGGTTAAGGAAGTAAGGTTTTTCTCCTGCTTGAAAAATCATGTTTTCCCATTGTTCATCCTACCATTACTTTTTTCATGGTTTAGCACATTTTAGGGGAAAAGGAGCTAGAAAGCTCATTAATGCTTTCTTGTCTGAAACAACTGACAGGATTTTATCCTATTCTTTCTTTTCTAGTGTTAAGTCATTTTTACTTCAATCTCTTCCAAGTACAGTGACTTTTTAAATTTGGTTTGTACAATTGTTTTATTGCTACTGCTGTACTGGAACAATGTTTAACACGTGATAATAATTTCACCTGTCAAAGTGCTTGAGAGCAGATCCATTGCTGGCATCGTGGGCCTGCTGTAATTGGGATACTTACGTTTCTGTTTTTAAGAAAGAATTTGCTAAGTGTTGATCCAGGATGCTGGGCCATGTTTCTTCAGGGTCTGAGCATGAATTTAAACCTTAGTTCCAAGAACAATGTATTTGGCCTATATTGTATTTTTGCTAACTTATATAAAAATAACAGAACAGGTAATAAAATACATAATCTCTACACAGTTTTGCTGGCAGGAAGAGAAATTAGAGGTCATGTGACAAGTATTTATCGCTTTTTAGTGTATTACTAGTAGGTGATTGGTTTGGAGAAGGCAGTGTACAACAACAGTATTCCCCCTTCCCTTTATTTGCCTAAAGGACACTCTTAAGTACAGCATATTTCCAGTAACTTTAAGATTTAAATATTCCTTGTTCCCCATTTCATTTGGCTCTGAAGGACAATTGCTGTACTACCTGCTCCATGAAGAACAGAAAAGATATTTAGAAGAAAACAATTTACTTGTTCCTTTTGCCCTTTCTCACTGAGCAGCAAAATCCTACTGAAATGCCCACATTGATCTGAAAAATAAGAGTGTACTCTGCCTTTTCCTAACCCAACTGTATAGCCAAGTGACAATGCCTGTTTTCACTGCAATCTAAAGAAATATTTCATGAAAAGGGCATCCAAAGTGATCAGTGGAATAGGCTGTGTGGTCTGGGTAGGTAATCTTACATCTCCTGAATTGAATATTAATTGTTGCTGCTCGTGAGCATATTCAGTCTTTCTTTTATCCATACACAAATGTTTATTTGGTGCTTTGTTCCAAGATTGCATTTTGACAGCAGCATCAGATGGACTGTTTAACTTTTTATCAAGCAGAAGAAAACATGTAGTAATTGCCATATTGGATTGTGCTTGTGGTCTGTCTAATGTACTACCATTTCTCTGATGACCATACCAGATGCTTGAGATGAGGATGGTAGACCCCATAGGAATTAGAGGCTTCTATGAAAATTTCATTCTAATCCCTTCTAATGAGAAATTGAGCTCAAACTGAAGCAGGAGCTTTTATTCTTTCCAGCAGTCTCCTTAGGTTGGTGACTCTAACTCCTCTAAATATTCTTGTCTGTGTCTAGATTTGATCTGCCTTTGAATAGTAGTGTGTGGGTGTTTTTTGGTTTTGTGGTGTTTTTTTTTTTATTATTTGTGGCAATGAATTTCAGAGCCTAATGCATGAATTATAATAAACTCAGTGTAAATTCTTCTAATGTAATTGAATTTCCCCTTTCTTTTTGAACCAGTCTTCTCAAGTATGTTGCAACTGTGATGACTTCACAGAATTAAATAACAATGTAGAGAACAGCTACTGTCTCCATGTTTGTCACTGAGAATAGTCTAATAATTATGTCTAGAGATAATTTATATCTAGAATCTGAGAGGTTCAGCACCTCCCCCCACACCTATCTTCTCAAAATCATACTACTTAAGGTATTTCAAGTTGGGCAACCCAAATCACTGACTTGAAAACCTCCACTGAGTTGGTTGACTTCTATAGTCAGTATTGGCTCAATCAGGAACTGAGGTTATTTTAGTCTTGGATGCTATATAAAAGAGGTATTTTCAGTACTTGTTTGGCTAAGGCGTTGATTGATAAGCTCACCATATCTGAAGATATATCCAGTCGTTCCAGTGTATGTGGCATGTGATTAGATGCTCTTATTCCCAGCTGAAATCTGAGACAGAGTTGTCAGTAAAGAATATTTTTCATAATGCAGACTTGTGTGCTGTCTCTAACCCATCTTTCCTAGCAGCGGATAACCTGCTTTTGCATATCTGTAATATACCCAGCTCTGTCATATAAACCCCTAATGGCTTGGATTGTGCAAGGTGGAACCTCCTTGGAGAGAAGCAATAGTCTGACTTCAGTTATACCTGTGTAAATCTGGATTTTTCTCTCCTCTGTTCTCAAATTACTTTGTATTAACCTAGATGTAGCTGGGACTGTAACTGGAGTGGTTGGCTATGTAATGCTTGAGTGAGAATCCAGTTGGGGCTGGAGCTTGCTGGAGTCTGCCTCCTCCCCTGGGACTAGAAATGCCCCCGTGTGCCTGGAGAAGTCAGATGCTGGAAAATATCTCTATTTGGAAGAACCATTTGGCTCTGGGCTTTCACTGATGCCAGTATCAGCAGCACATGCTGGTTGGGAACCTAGTGAGCAGAAGACAGTGGCTTCAGAGGATTGGAGGGAGTGTATTCAAGAGACAGCAAATCTCTGCCAAATAGCTTGTCTCTAAAGAAAAAGATCTGTAAATTCCTTAATTACAGTAATCATCTCTTGAGTTTATCCTAGAGCTCTACACAAAGAAAACTTGACCACAATTATTGAAAGTGTAAATGCTATTAGTCACCTACCATTTCCAGTTTCTGGATTACACTTTATTTTTTGTTAAATCCAGGCTGTCTCTGTACATAATTAAAAAGCATATTCTTTATCCACCAATTAAATGGAATACATTGTAGTAAGTATTAAACTGGACTGAATTTATTAATTTTTGAGACCAGGATATATCTCGGTACCATTAAAAAGCCATGCTTATTAGGATAAACCTGTCTGATGCCACCAGCACTGAAATGACACTTACAAGGAAGCCTTGGTGTACAAATGCATGGAACCTTTCTAGCCTCTTGTGGAAGTATCTGACTGATTTCCACCCCTAGCCCTCCTTATTTTCCCCCTGCTGCTACATACTCGCCCATTGGTTTCAGTGTCATTGGTTAAATATATTATTCATCTGAATGATTGCACTGTATGAAGCCTAGGTCTGTGTTACACAAGATTATCCATGGACATGGCTATAAAAAAAAAAAGGTGCAGTAGGTCTCAGTGGTTGCAAGGAAAATGTGGTGAGTGACAACAGTAGACACAGGTGTAAAATTTGCCCTTTCAGTGGCCTCAGTTGACTTTTTTTTTTGTGATGGTAGCGACAGGAGAGCTTTAAAAAGGGATTTGGAAGAGAAAATCATGGAACTTTGGATGGTTGAAGGTAATGTTCATTTAGCAGAACACTTCTGTGTCCCCGGTAACACAGGTATTCAGCTCTGATTGTTTCTTTTATTCTTTCAAGATGTGCTGTGGTTGGTGGTCTCCTTGTCCACAAATCAACAAAGACAAATTAGCTTAAGTGTCTTAAATTCAGGTGTTGAAATGCTTGGGAGGCAAACACTGTGAAGGAATTTTGAAGTCTGAACAACTATTTTTATCGTGACTTTTTTCTATTTGCTTGTTTCAGAAATGCATTTATGTGTAGTCATTCTTTTCTGCACTGGAATTTCCTTTGTGGCTGAATATTAACAAAGATATTCTAGAAAACTGAGTCAAACTACTACTGTAAGGCTATGTAAGTGTATATTAAAAATAAAAAACCTCAATCCAAATAAAAACCCAAAACCAACTCCAACCCCCTCCCCCAATGTTTTTTTTCTGCCTTTTCTAATATGAATAAGGGAGTGCAAAGATACTGCAAACACTTGACAGGAACCTAACAGCCCCAGTGTTTTTCAGGATACTTTCTATACTACAGTGTTTGAAAACATAAATGCCACTTACTGGAGAATGTTTAAACTATCCCAGAAATGTGTGTATGTCTTGTCCAAACAAGAAAGCTGACCTGGTTACATTTAAAGTTGGTTGAGAAGCAGATTAGTTGAGGCAAACCCTGTTTGGACATCCCATTCATAATTTTCCAGCAGTTAGGTTTAATATAATTGACTTAACCCGTGCTATAAAGAGCTTGTTAGAGCCAAAGAGTGTCTTGGCACTAATTTTGGCAACAACCAAAATTATTATGGCGCCTGAGTAACCAGTGCTGCTTTCTTTGTAGATCCTACTGAAGAGATTGATTGATATTTGTTTTGGTCACAGAGCTAGGAGCCTAGATTTTCCTGGGTTTTGGTGGTTGCCTTAAAGAAAGGTTTGTTATCTTTGATTGGAATCTACATGCTTATATAAAGCTTTAGTATTTGTAACCTTTGCAATTGCTGACAAAAAAGAGAAAAGAAACTTCATCTGTTTTTCATCCTGTATTCTTCCAGTCACTGGAAGACATAAAATTGATCTGCTTTCAAATGTTTTATTTTTGTACTTTAAGAAATTACTACTTCAACCAGAAGACTCATTTTATTGAAGCAATGGTTCATTCTTAGACAAAATATTTCTTTGGATATGGATCTAAACTTCTGGGAAAGCCTTAGGACATAATATGTTTTTCTCTGCTTTAAAATAATCACATGCCTCAAAACTGGGAGAAACACCTTTCCTAGAAAGACTTTACTGGTATTTTGGATTCATGCTCACTTTCTAGTTAGACTCCTTATTTTTCAACCTGATTGCAGAATAGATTAGAGAAGTACCTTAGAAAAAACGATGATATTCTGGGCCTTACTTTAAAGGTTTACATTATTTTGGGACTGTTTGGCCTCTGAGGGGAAATGAAGCACTGCAACACTGAAGTGTAGCAAGTTCACAATAAACTTTGACTTCTCTTCTCCCTTATGCTTGGGCAGATGCTGTGGTGCACATCTTGACAGAGCATGGATGCAAGTGGAAGTGCGACAAAAAAACGTGGGAGGGTAGAAAACCCCAAGCTGTGGAAATGAATATGCAGGGTGAGGAGGCTGAAAGCACACCTAACTTGTTCTTGACTAGGTCTTCAAATCCCTAAATGGTCCTACTGGTGTCAGGATCTGGCCAGGGCTAATATAATCATGGGTCAGCATGAAAGAGGTGAGGATGTCCCTGCTTGGTATGTCACTGGTGAAGGTTGAGGGTGTTGTGCAAATACTAAAAAGCTTTACTGATTTCCTACTGACCAACTTGTACACATAATGCTGCAAGGTCTGCCTGTTTTCAAAAACTTCTGTGTGGGTTTGCCAGTGTCACTTACAGCCAGGAGTAAACTCTAAGGTGACATAAACTTACAGGCTGGGAGTGCTTCCCAGTCAGGTTAAGGACTTACTTTGTCATTGTTTGAATCCTGTTTTAATGTAGACTTGCTTATAACAGCAGGCATGCTATTCCTCTCCTCCTGTAAACCTCTAACACTAGTGGACCTTTGTTACAAAAGAATAAATATCAGAGATGGACTTTAGGCCAGTGAACACTTGGAGCACATCATGCATCACACCCTCTCTGTTTATGGAGCAAAATTTATACCTGTTCTAAATCCACCGTGACAATGTGGCTCTGTGTGCCTGACTAAGCAGCCATCAGTGTACAGATTTCCTGTTTTCAATCAGGCATGGAGCGTACTACGCACATTTTTGAGAAGCGCATCTTTAATTTTTCTCAGTAAATCAGCTGCGATGTCTGTGGAGCACCAAGAGCCATACCGTGTAATCCAAGAAAACTGCAGGAATATCTGGACACTTTGAAATGCCAATGTTCTCTAGCATTTGCAACTCTACTTGAGTCAGAAACAATAGATAAGCTGTGCTTGCAACTTCGCCCGTATCTTTTTTTTTTTCTCTTGCTGGTCGGGGTACTGCAGATTTTAGCAGTAATGACTTTCATATGAAAAAACATTTAAGTAATTATAAAAAATTATTTGCAGAAACTGTCTAAAGCTGTAAAGTTAAACCAACAAATGCATTTTGATAAAAAACACTTGTGTTGTATCAAAGGAACTGTATTTTTCACAGCATACTTGTAGCTGACAATTCCTGAATATACAGAAAAACAGCTATTGAAGAAGGGATTGCCTTCAGCTTTTGCAAAGGCTAGCACAACATAAGATGTGAAGACTGGATATTTTCTACATGGTGTTTCAGAGAGAATAGTTCAACATTTTGATGAATTTCTGGGACACCTGACATAGGTATTTACTTGTGAAAAAGCGGCATCAACAAAAAAAATTGTATAAATGCCAGAAAAACCCAAACCTACCTTTTATTCACTCATGATCATACACATCAAAGGAACCCATCATTTCTTCCATGCAAACGCTGTGGGGATTGCTTCACCCAGGACTGGAAAGCAGCCAGGCTGCATAGCACGACAGCTATTCAACAGTCCACAGCAATGCTGTACACCACTAAGAAGCAGGAATGGATTGCTGGTTATAAATCTGATACACATTTGCAGCAAACATTCAGAAAGCACTTTATTTCTGTATTTTTGACTGTAACTTCTTTAATATGGGGTTTCATGAGCCTTAAATTATGATCTCAAATCTCAACTTTTTCTTAGGCTCAATATTAATTAAACAGTCCTACAGAACTGTGCAACTACTCCATCTCTTAATAGATGTGAAATAGCATCCTACCTTTGCAACCAGTGTTGAAGAGTTGTCCCAGCTCATTTACTAGACATTAGGTTGTATCTTAATGAAGCTAAATTTTTTTTTTTCTTGGATTTGGGGGTTTCTCACAATGTCTCTAGCAGTTCTTAAAACCTGTTAGTCTGCCATTCTTAGATATGCAGATTGAGGAAATTCTCTGTTGCTCAGAGAGGTTGTGGATGTCCCCTCCCTGGAAGTGTTCAAGGGACACCTGCGTGTCCCTTGGGACACCTGTGGCTCAAGCCCCCACCTGGTTGGGGCTTTGAGCAACCTGGCCTAGTGGAGGGTGTCCCTGTCTGTGGCAGGGGGGTTGGAACTAGATGTTCTTTAAGGTCCTCTCCAATGCAAATGATTCTATAAAAGTTACTTAATTCTTCCAACCAAAAGTCTTTCTGTAATGCAGCCCAGTTAATTTCCAGGTACTTAAAATCCGACCCGTAACTCATTGTTAATTTCAAAATAACCTTTCTTAGAAATAAAAATTCTACTGCTTGAAAGTATTTTGCGGTTGTCTTCCTGTGTTTTCCAGCTGGCTTGAGGCAATGGATGTTCTGGCTTTCCAAATAAAAGTATCTCTGCTCCAAAGGGGTCCGTGTCCCTCGTGCAGCCTGATGTAGAAGTATTAAGTCCCCTCCACAGAAGTTTTTTCCACTGATCATTAGTGAGCAGACCTGAAATAAACAAGTGGGGTAGCTTCACCATTTCTGTTTTATATAAGAAAAAGTGAGCAGAATGTAAGGAATTAAGTGAAATGAAAACGTACACAGCCTCTTACTATTCTTTCTTAGTGGGAGGAAGGCTCTTTCAGTTGAGGAAAAGTTATTTAATCATGTACTTGCCTCCAGACCTTAGATTGAGCCCATTGATTTATTTTTAGACTTCCATTTTTAAATAACTAACATAATCCCTGCTGCAGAATTATTCTTGTGCATCTTTGGAATACTTGTGTACAACAAATAAAAAGAAACTTCCTGAAAGGTGAAGCATTCTTTCTCAAAGAACTATCAAAATGTGACTCCCCTGCCCCTTTCCCCCAAGAGATGTCTGTTTTCTCCTTGCCTTTTGAGTATCATAGTATTTACGCAGCAAGCGGGGAGTAACGCACCTTGTTCTTTAGAGCTTTTGCATTTTATAGCTGTCATAGGAGTTGGTTTTGGGAGGGTGCCTGGGTAATGCTCTCTTTAGAAATGCTGCTTTTGGGTTACAGTAAAGTCAGATGGTCTAGATTTCATTTTTACATTGTATGCAAAGAAACATGCCTGGCAGCATAATCTGAATGTGTTGAATATGTACTTGTCATACCAAAGAGATTCACCAACTGGAAATATAGAACTGTTTCAGGTATTGTACCTACTGTCTGTCACTTCACAAGGCATTTGAATTTATCTCTATTTTCCAGAACTGTACTTAGTGATGCTCTGTATGTGTAAAAATAGCTTCTAAATATAAAGTTGCTCAATGATTTGGAAGTAGAGATGTATTAAAGCAAATCTATACCTTGAGTTTGCTATTACTTTCTGCCAAAAATGTACTTTAATGTGTAAGCATCTAATTCTGGCTGTGAAAGCTTCACAGTGGTTACATGTAGAATTATTGGGCAACAGGCTGAAAAGTAAACAGGAGGGATCAGTTTTGCAAGACAGTGCATGACTTAGTTGTGGAGCCCCTTGTCATGGGATGATGCAAAGGATGCTTTGAGAGGTATCTGAAGCATCAATGAAAGGTAGAGACACACTGGTAACTGTTAGCTGTGTTGGGTGGGATGAAATGTGTTGTGCACTTCTGGAAATGTCGAAGACACTGGGATATAGTGGGGCAAGGTCATTCTCTTCAGCCTCTGTCTGCTGCTCTTACTTTCTCAGGTTTGTATTGGTATACTCATAATTGGCTTGGATAAAAGACTAGTGTTAGCTCCGCAGGTACCTGAAGCCACAAAGATCAGGCTTTTTGCTTTTATTTTCTTGTCATTATAACAAGAGTTTGTAAGACGTACAGTATATTTGGGGACATCAGGTAAGCTTAAAGCTTAACCAGTGACATGTTAGGGAATCACCCTAAAAATAAGGAACACCACACACACCCTCCCCCCTCCAACAACCCAGAAGTAGAGCAAAATAGGATACACTGAAGTACTTAATAGCTGTCCAGAACTGTAAATCATCCTAAATCTTGATAGGTTTGGGCACAACTGTATTCTGGAGGGGCTTATGAAAGATGGTTGTGATGCTATTTTTTCACTGACAGGTGCTGTACTATCTCATCACAAAATAGTGAAATGAAACATGTGGCCAGCTAAAGATTGTGATCAATTACTTAGCTGAAACTCTCAATTTAGCTTTCTTTGAACCATGTTATTCTTCATTCCTTGTTGAGCAATTTCTTCAGGGCTGTCTTTGCTTGTGAGGCTAGAAAAGGAGAAAACCCATGTGTATGTTCGGATGCTTTGCCTTTTGCTTTTTTCCTGAGAGCACAGAAGTTGTCAAAGGTGCTTCTATTCTACAGACAAGGTTGGCAGATCAAAGTTAGTTATTTCAGTTTGTCAGAGGAAGAGTAGATATCCTAGAGATAGACCTGGCATCTCTAGTCAACCCTGCAAGAATGAAAAGGGATCTGGAGAATCAACTGATTTGCAGTCACTTATGACCTGTTGTCAGAGTTGCTGTGGAATGGGGATAAATGGAAACCAGAAGGGAATTCTTCCCATGTCAGCAGTGGAAGCACGCTAGGTATTGCTCTTCAGCTGTGTCTTGTGGTTTTTATCTGTTTTATGCTATTCTCACTAGAACTGTTCACTCTGCTGGTTTTTGGAGGGAAGCAGGACACTGGTAGCAATCACAAGGGAGTTTAACATCTTGCCATCTTTACTGTTTGTTGTCAGTGGTACCCACATTACTAACAAACTAAATCAGCCAGACTTCCACAAGCACTTTTTTTTTTTCTTTTACTGCCTGCACATATAATGACTGGAAGACCAAATATTTTGGAAAGCATCGAAGTACTATGCTTTGTGGTTTTTTTTTTCCAAGTTGTTTTGCTTGAGTCCTTAATTTTATTCCTCTTTTTCTCTCATTTCTTTTGCCTCTCTGTCTCCATCTTTGACAGAGGACTCATCAAGTTGTGCCCTTTACAAAGACAATTTTGCTAATCTCTAGTTCAAGGCATTGATGTGTGTTTTCTGAGGTGGTTCAGCACTGCCTGTGCAGCTCAGGATGCGTTTCCTTGTAGGAAACATTCTGTTGCAAATGGCTGCTCAGGAGAGGCTTTTTAATCTAGTTTCCCAGACCTTCCTTCTCCCGTAAAGGCTGATTTAGAGGGTTGATACATTTCACTGTTCTGCAGTTATGAATTTCAAATTATGTGAAAGCATTCCCTTTGAAAAACTACTAATATACTTGCTATCTACAGCTATCAGTAGATAAAATGCCTTACAGAGGTACTGTCTCTAAGAGTATTGTGCTCCCGGCAGCCTGTGATAACTGAGCACTACTGACCACAAATACTATTGGACCTTACAGGCCACCTCTATCAGCCTGTATCCATAGCCGGTAGGTTTAGGGAGCTGGACTGGGTTCAGAGGACCAATGGTTGTTATGATGTTGTATATTTTTAGCAGTCTATGTGTCATCCTAATTGATGGGCATAGATTGGCATTATATATTGAGCTTGATTCCTGAGGTATATTTGGCTTATTTAACAATGCTATCTTTAGAATACCATCAGCATGCTAATCCTTATTAGTGTATGAACAGCATTTCTTGGTGTCATTTAACTAGATGAATTGGTACTGCTGGCCTGGGCTACTCCAGTGATGATTTTTTTTTTTTTTTAAGTTGGAGTAATAGATATTTAAGGTAAGTATAATAAAGCTAAGACTTTTTGTTTGCCTCTGTAGCTTTTTTAATGGTGAAATTTTCATTCCCACCCACCCCACCCCCCCAACTTTTAATCTGTGCATTTCTGAGCTCTCAACATGCATCTGTGACTTTTGTTGTGACTGAATATTATGTATCTATGGGTCTAGCTTGATGCGCTGGGCTATAAGCACTTCAAGGAAACGTAATAAATTCTACTTCTTTTCAGTGTCATTGTTAAAATTTGCAAAATATGGCACAAAGAGTTCTGGCTAAAATAAGTCAGAGAAACACTTTATTCCTCTGGTGGTGGAACCCTTTGGGTACTTAAGTAAACTTAAGGATGGTCATTGTGGTATAGAAGAAAGATACATTTGGGACCTTGCGATGTCTCTGAGTTTGCTGACCTGCAGATAGGCAGAATTATAAGATACAGTTTAAATATGAAATTATTTTCCCTGTGGTGTACGCTGCTTTCTCAACAAGTGTACCTTGAGCTCATACCATGGTCTTCTATTTGCTTGCTAGTAATTTTAATAATCTGTCAAGTTCAGTTCATGCTTTCACTGTTCAGTTGATGTTTGGGGGAATGTTCTTCAAGTGCTCCAAGATCTTTCTGAATCATATGTATGTAAAGCTTGTTTGAAGTAGACAGTTGTCACTTTGCTATTTACTGTTTTTTGGGCTACTTACAAATATAATATGCATAATATCTTATATAATATCTTGTAGCATTTCACAGTGAAAGCTGATTAGTAATTTACCTCCCCTTATCTTGATTTTTCTTAAAAAAAAAAAAAGAAAAAGAAAAAGTTACAGTTTATAAGATGACATTCTCTCTAATTCTCTAATAGTGTGGTTTGCTTCAGAGCATCCTGTAAGGGATGTTACTAACCAGGAGCACAAGCTGGTATAGTAAATTTACCCCAGGACACTCCGGTAACACCTTTGTTGTTTAAGGGAAGTATAACGTGCTTGGGTTGTTTGTTTTGTGGTTTTGGTGTTTTTTTTTTTTTTTTAATAGCATTTTGATTGCTTTCTTTAGTAACCAAGTAGAAAGGTAAGTTGAGACAGTGATGCTGAATGCTGCCATAGAGTTGAATAAAAAACGTGAGTGAGCAACTTGTGTGGCCAGTAGAAATGGTGTGATATCTAATGTATTTGTTAATGCAAGTAAGACAATGCTTGGGAAATGAATTTGAAAAAGAAGTGGAAAAAGACATTTAAGGATGTTTTTAGAGTAATTTAGGTTGAAAGGGATCTCTGAAAGTCATCTGGCCCAATCCTACTCTGAAGCATGGCCAGCTGTGATTCCTGAAGTGTTTCTCATAGTGGTGTTTATAGCAAGCTACCTTAACCTGCCACATAAGAGAAAAACAATGGTTTTAATTTTAGTAATTCCAGAATAACTGGTAGAAATTAACCTAGTAAATGTAACAGCGAGCAACACCTAATTTTAATTGACAGCTAACACTATCCCAAAGAGTGCAAAAGTAGAACAATTAAAGTGACATTGAACACTACTGTTCCACATCTTTTCGCTATTTCAATGTAACCTTTTAACATTGTATTTTTAATTTTTTTAAATGAAATAGCGTTTAAACTGCCTAATGAGGCCAGAGCCAATGGAATGTTTTGAAAGGGAAGAATATGTTTTGGCAATTCTGCTTGATCCATGTCAGAATATTTAGAGTCTGATCCAGGTTAGAATTGAAACCATATCCCCCTACTACCATGAAGTTATACATTGTTAAGGCCTGCTTCCAAAAGCAAAATGCCTTTATCTGTTTTTGCTCTCTTTGTCTCCAGCACTTAAACAAGCTGAGTAGGTTTTATGTGTGAAAAATAAGCTAGGTTCCTTCCAAGTACAAGGCAGAGATAATCACACTGATAACTTTGCTCGATGTAATTTTTTGGGAACATCCTAAAAGAAAGGGGATGGGGAAGAGAGGAATAACTGTGCTGTTAAAATGCTTGACTTCAGTGACAGCAGCTCAAAATGCTAATGATAGGACATTAGTTCTAATGTCACTTGAAGAAATTAAATATATTTGACCTTTCTGATCATCAAATAAATGAAGAAATATAAATCCTACCTCTGGGGAGGTGCATTTACATAATAAAAAATTTCTAGGGCTTGAACATCAAAACAGGCATGCTGAATGTCTATCTGGAGCAAATCACCTTGTCCTCAGAGATTTTTTTCCATTACAGAGGCTATGTGCTAGCTTTTGAAATAAAAAGCGGGACACTGTCATGTCTGTTGTTGTTGCCAAGTATTTACACTGACCTGTTTCCATCACTTACTCAGAACACATTTTCAGTCTGGCTGAGCACAGTGCAGATGTGGAACAGTTGGATGTTCTTAAACATGGTGTGGTTTGAGGTTTTTCTGTTGTTTTTTTTTGAAGACACTGCCATTAGGCTCATACAGCCCTCGACACAGATAGTGAAGAGTGGGATGTGTTGAAGGTTGAAAGTGAGAGTCTATTGCTTTGTGAGAAGGAGACATCTTGACTATGAATCCCAAGGCACTGGAGTAGCCCTGAAGAGTCCTGAATATACTCAGTGAGAGAAGGAATGGAATAAAAGCCAAGGTACTGAACTGAGTACTACTCAACAGTAGTTTCGGGGAGAGAAGTAGGAAAAGGTTTTGTGGTGAAGAGGTTTTGGTGTTAGGAAAGCAGATGTCTCTTTCCTCAGTCTGCAGACTGGCTCCTTTAAACATACAAAAATCCACGGAGACACATTCCCCTGCAAGCCATTGAATCAGTGTAGAACAGATATCCCCTTCTTGAAGCAATGAAGAAGTTTTAAAAGGCTAGAATGTTTTTTGAACAATGGATGTTAAAACAAATTTTAGTGTTCACCTTCCTATTCCCCAGATCCTGAGACAACCTGGCACAAGGTGCTGCGGCAGTGACTGACACAGCTATGGTGTGAATTTACAACTGGTATAGATATGGCAGAGTGGGGAAGTATTATTGTCCATGTTTTGCCTATGAGCAATCAGAGAGGCCCAAAAAAGTGGAGTGATGTTCCCAAGGTCACACAGGAAGTATCTGGCAGAGACAGAAATTGGATGCAGGTTTTCCAAATCCTAATCCAGTGCCTTAAGAGATCTAAAAATCAGATATTCATACCAATCACTTTGACTGAATTTTCCTAACCTAATAATGTTACTTTCAGAAGCGCCGTAGGCTGTGTAACAGGAGGTTTTTTTCCTTTTGGGGTTGCACTGCATTAAAGTCTATGATGATGTAAGTCATGGTTCACTTTTTATGGTATTGCAGAAACTAAGGGTGCTACCTCGATGATTATGTAGTGAAAGTAGTGATCGGTTGGCTTCAAAAGACCAACTCTTCTTTATTATGGAGGCCTTTGGCCTCCAGCCCCCAAGAAAGTCCTGTTGGGGCAATGGATTAGTTTACAGCTGATGACTTCTAGATAGGGAAATAAAAGCTAAGACAAAGCTAGACTGGGAGAATAATGTAATTTCCTATTTAGTCTTTTAATATTTCAGGGGTCTTTGTTAGCAAGTCTATTGTGAGTATCTGGCAGTATCTATCATCTGAGCTACCCTCTTCCTGATTCCACAGCTTACTCCAAAACAGTCTCTTGAGTATGAAACTCTCTCCTTAATAAGTACCATCTTTCAAGCTGATGGTGATTGGCATTAGGCCATGTCTGCTTCTCCTGGGCATGTTTCAGTCTCCAGTATTTTGTTTTCATTGGGTTTTACTGCTTTAGCTTTTTCTCACTTCTAAGTTCTCCAATATTTTAAGCTCTCCTGTGATCCTGCCAGCCTTTTTCTACTTAAAACCAAGCTCAATCACTTGGCAGATTTTCCCAAATGCTCAGGTTCTGATAATATCCCCCTGACTGAAGAACAACGCAGAGAGGGTGACTTTTTCAAGTCATGTTTTGCGTTTCATCCCTTAGAGCCATTTTCTGTTACAAGTCAATTGCTTCAGGTGGGATGTTCAAAGAGCTCTGTCTAAGCATTGATTTCCCTTGGAGCAGAATGAGAGTAGCAATGAGTGAACTTTTCTGGAAATCTTGCTTCTGTCCTTCATTCAACTGGAAAAAGCTACTGATATTATCCAGGAGATAGTGAAATGTGATTTAGTCTGTAGGTGCACAAAGCCTCTGTGCCCTCCTTTGCATACATGTGTGGTGAGGATGATTATAGCGAGTAGAAAAAGCTATTTACATCTGTTTCAGTGTAGTCAAGTTGGTTGCAATTAATTAGGAAGTTTCTGGTGTGGTAAAAATCATCATATAGGAGGAATGCAAACACATGATTTCCAAAGAGAAATTTAATTCCATATGGGTTATGTCTTCTCCCAGCTAGGAATTAATTGCAACTTTAAAAGAAGATTTGATTATGTCTGTTTAAAAATAATAATAAAAAATTGTCGGCAACAAAAAAACAACCCTTCCTCTCTGCCATGCATAGCCACATTTTCAATACTGAGGAAATTTAAATGATTTTAATTTAAACTTTTCTTTCATTACTTTGCTCAAGTTGAGAGAGTGCTTTGATCAACCTTTGAGTTACATAATTTATTAGAGTAAAGGGAAGAGGATAACCTTCAGATGTCTTCTGTGGTAAAGCACTGATGCTGAAAACGTTAAATGTTTGCAGACTGAGAGCATGCTTGGCTGGGAAGGCCAAAAAAGAATAAACAAAATGTGACATGTTTTATTTTGTTATTTATCCCCTAGTAAAAATACAAAACAAAAGTAAATATAAATCATATCTTATTCAAAACACTGGCATGAGTTGTCTGGAATGTGCCTCTTTGTGGTGGTATCCTGCCATACCATATATGATGTCAAAACATATGCAGTTAGCTTTAAGGTTGTCAGTACAGCAATTTTGTTAAATCCTTCTAGCTTCTTAATATATACATTGTAAATCCTGTGAAGGCCACTTGTATATTCTTATTGACACATGTCATAGACTTTGCTGGTCTGCTGCAGTTATGTAGATTAGTGGCTCTGGTTGTACCTTCCGTAGCTTGGTACTTGTTTTCTAAGGTGTTTGATTCAATTCACTTAATTTTGCTATAAACCGAGTACCTAAATCCATAATTCTTTGTTTGCTGGTGCTGACAGTGTAATTAGGAACAAGACCATTCAGATTTGCATTTCTAATTCATTGTGGGAGCACAAATTAAACCAGCTGAAATGTTACGTGTGAACGATGCATTAGCTGACAGGGTAAGTAAAGTGTGAGGAAAATGAGCAGTATACAACAAGATAGTACGGGTCTTGGTGAAACCCTTTCTGTGAGCTGCAAAAATAACTCTTGTGGTATAGCTTTCCCTTGAATAGCACGACCTTTCCACTAAAGTCTAATGAATGACCTTGGATGAGAATAGCTGGCCTTCTCCCAGGTGCTACTGAGCATCAGTGAGGGTTACTGAAATGATGCACCCTATGAAACATAATATTAGAACCTGGCTGTTTTAGGGAGAAAGTTAATATGCAAAACTGTGTATGCTGAGGTCACTTGGTGAACAGCATATTTTAATGCACAGCGCTTGGAATTCAGTGCTAGCTTATGCAAATATCAGCCATGAACGATGTTGGTGGACTTGCAGCTGAGATGTTTACTGCTTATTGTCCTCATTGTTTGCTTGGTGGGGGAATGCGTCTGCAACAGTCACTATTAAGAGTTACAGCAATAGCTTACACTGCTCTTGTCCTCTGGGACTGAAGCTATTGGGATGGCAGGCATCTTAATCATCACCGTGTCAGACCTTTTCATGTAGTTAGGTGACTTGGGCCCACTGACTAATGTTTATTTACAGCAGTTAGTGATCTAGCCCCCAAGAGTAATTTAATTCTGTTCTTTACTAGGTTACCTAGCAGGCTGCGTGGTCCCTTCTATTGGTAGGTCTTAACAGTGGTTTAAATGGAACAATTTAGGTATACTTAATCTTGCCTCAGTGTGGAGTGTTTGCTGAGATGATTTAATGCACTCCTGATCTTATGCTTCTGTGTACTGTAACTTCAAAAGCCACATCCGTGTTATGTTCCTAATAATGTTTCAAATTTCTGTTTGAGCTACGTACAAGCAGAGGATAGGTGCAAGATGGTGTAACTCTGTGCTAAAATCATCTTTGTTTCCAGAGGGAGAAGATGTAAAACATGTGGTAGTACTATTTACACAATAAAGAGCTGCATACAAAAAGTAAAGCAATGTTTGAGTGGACAGTGGAAAATGGTAATATTTCATCTGCCAGTTGCAAGAAAGGGGGAAGAAAGTTTAGTAAAATGTCTTAGGCATAAGTGTGACTACGTGGAAAATCTGTTTTGGGGTTTTATAGGACATGCGACCAGAACTGCAGGAATAAAATGCAGAGAATTAAGAGTCAGGAGGGAATATGATATGATCTGGTATAACTGCCTGTATTTGGCAAGACAGAAAACTTGACAGAAACAATACGCAGGCATTGATCCTCCTTGCTTGTTTTTAGTTGAAATATATCTTCCCAAAACAGTCTTGATATGAAATGATGAAAATTTTTCCCATTCTTTTTGTAGTTGCTACCATGTTTAATCAACTTCACTGTTCAAAAAACAGAACAATGCTATCTTATCTGTGTTTGCTTGGCTTTGCTTGCAAGATACTACTTAAAACTTTTAGCATTTGTTCAAAGAAGTCCTTTAGGTTTTAGTACTTTTTATGTGAAGATACCAGTATATTCTGCTTTAATAAACTAAAGAGATTTAGCCTTTAAATTCTGAACGTTTTCTCTAGTTCTTAAGAAGTTTCTGTGGCTCTTTCCTGCAACATTTTAAACTTCCAACATATTTTAAAAATAATCTGCATCCTGGATCTTTATGCAGGATTTTTAACAACCAGACAAACCTACCTTTTCCCCCTTCTTCCTCTCTAAATCCATCAACCCTTTTTGAATTGGCAAAGTAGTTGTCCTCCTAATCAGTTTAACTCACTTACTAAGTATGTGTCTGGGAATTTCAATTTTCAGTTGCAATTTCTGCCTCAATCTTTCCTTTCCATTAAGTTACCTTACACTTTCTTCAGTTTCAGGGAGCTGGGCATTTCAAAGCCCTGATAGGACCGTGCTTTGCTTCATTCTTCCTCCATCCTTTTCTCTCTCCATTGATCCGTACTGTACTTTCTCTGCATGTTTGCCTTGCAACCTTAATGTTCTTTAGCTAGTTTCCAACAGAGATGATCCATAAGAAATGGGATTTTTCCATTCATATAATCTCCAACAGGAGTGTGGTGTGAAGATCTATGCCACCAAAATATTCAGCTTCACCAGCTGTGCTGTTCACCCCATTGCAAGTGAGTGGGAAGTGTTTCTTAGATGGGATTTTGTCTTGGTTTTTCCTCTTCAATTCTTTCATAGTCCCTGAAGTTCTTTAATGTGCCATTCCATAATGGAGTCTTTTCCATGTGATTAGATGTGATGAAGAAAATGATGTCATTAGTAGAGATATACAAGATAAATGAAGACAACAGGATTATAACTTGAATTTCGCACAAGGCAAAATCTTCTCCCATGGTTTTTTTTCTTCTCAATTATTGATCATAATTTGATTTTTTTGTTGTTCCAGTTTATGATAGTTGACTACTCTTTTTGTTAAGAACTTTGAGACAGATTATGGAATAATCTGTTTCATCAAATTTTCTTTTTAAGCTGGAATTTGTCTTAAACCTGATGGGATGTGATTTAATAACTTTCTGAAATTAGTTGTCAGTGTTAACTATGTATCTAGCTACTCTCTTCTGTTTGAATATTGGTCAGTTCTTGTTCTTTTTTCCTGCAGCATATAATTCCTTGGTCTAATGATATGCTGCATGACAATGTTTCTGTTAGATGGTTTTGAGTTTGCCAGGTGCCAACAAATTTGAATGAACCTCTTGGTTTTTGATTTAATTAAGGTAAAGTAGCTGTTGTAACAATCTTCTGCATACTTCATTACCTTTTTTCTGTGTGGTGCCTTCAGTTGCTTCTCATCTGAAATAAAGTCCAACTGCTTCAACTTCCAACCTATGGAAGGTCCTTCCTCATGCATTCCCTCACTCTCAGGAGCTTTATCTTTGAACCCTCTGATTTGACAATATCTCTTAAAAATAGAGGGATTGTGTGCAAATAAATAGTAAATTCACTGTGAATTCAGAATATCGGATGTCTGAGCAAGGGAGAAACAGGCCAAATGGAACTTGGGTCAAAACAAATAGTGCATTTGGAAATTACATTTACATTCCAATTGTGGTTTAACCCCAGCTGGCAACTAAGCACCACACAGCTGCTCGCTCACTCCTCCCTTCCCCACTGGTGGGATGGGGGAGACAATCAGAAGGGTAAAAGGGAGAACTTGTGGGTTGAGATAAGAAAAGCTTAATAATAATATAATACAATAATAACAAAAAAAGTAATGAAAACAAAAAATAAAAAGAGAGAAATGATACCCAAGAAAAACAAGTGATGCAAATGAAAAACAATTGCTCACTCCCTGCTGACTGATGCCCAGTCAGCCCCTGAGCAGCAGCCACCCTTCCTGGCCCACTCCCACCAGCTTATATACTAAGCATGATATAATATGATATGGAATATCCCTTTGGCCAGTTTGGGTCAGCTGTCCTGGCTGTGTCCTCTTCCAGCTTCTTGTGCACCCCTGGCCTTCTCACTGGCAGGGCATGAGAAGCTGAAAAGTCCTTGACTCTGTTTAAGCACTACTTAGCAACAATCAAAACATCAGTGTGTTATCAACATTATGCTCATAGTAAATCCAAAACACAGCACTATACCAGCTACTAGGAAGAAAATTAACTCTATCCCATCTGAAACCAGTGCCCAGCCTGGAGTGAATATGGAAAATGTGGAGCAGAGAACTGTCCTCTAGTTAGGGTTTGGCTGCTGATGTATTTGATTGTGGATTTCTAATATGGGAACAGGGATTCCTTTTCTTGATCACATTGGGTAACTGTTCAGAACTTCAGGTCTGATTCTCCACTTGCTGACCTGTGTTTCATGCTGGCAGTAAATTCACTTCAGAGGAATTTAGTCTTGAGCCCTGCTCATCTAAATAAACTAGTTCTGTTTTTTTTAACCAAATCCATAAAGTGATACAGGTTTTGCTGAGCTTGTCTCTAGGCTGGATGCCTAGAGACTATAGAAATGGACTGTTATTACAAGTATTTATTGCTGTACAAGAAGGGAAATACATAAGTGTCTTCTCATCTGTTTCATTTGGACTTAAGGCAGCAAAATCACTCTCTCAGCTGGTACTGAGTGCGATGTGCTAAAACTGAAATCTGTCCTTTCCTGTCCTTTAGAAAAACTGAAATGGTACACTTTAGCAATAAAATCAGTCCCACTTCCATTTCATGGAGGTGGATAAAAGGATATTGGAGCAGGGTTGGGAACACAGTTCTCCTCTCCCTGCAGAATGCCACAGCCAGGGGACCATAGAGTTGCATTCTTCTGGAGTGAGACACACACAGACATGGATGGTTCCTAGTTCCTATGAGGATTGTGTGGTTAAGGGGATGTGTGCTCAGCAAGGAGCAGCATCACAGAGAGGGACTCTGACTCTTGACTACAAGTGGAGAATCTGCCTTTTATGAGACCTCCAGGAATGTAGGGTCTTGCTTAGGTCTTGTCTCTCTCCTACTTGGTGACCTGCTATACTGGCTGCTTTGCAGTCTGCTGGGCAGTTTCTACTGATGTGTGTGTTTGCAGTGGGGAAGAAAATAGTTATAGCAGTTGGCTGGAAATATGTAAGATTTGGGGCCAGTGGAGGGAAGCCTGAAGAAGGAATTGGATCAGAGAATCACATGTTGAATGTGTGTGACTTGACAGGTTGAAGAAGGGGCTTGTTTGGGTTATACCCCTCTGTTTTTTAAGACAAGCAGGGTGTACGCACAAATGTTCTTGGAAGTGCATTCCTTAGCAAGATGTCTGCGCAGCAGCTGGGCTTTGTCCCTGTGCATTGTCAGTCTGCAGCACTTCATAGTCTTTCTGGGTAAAAGTCCTGCATTACAGTAATGTATTACTTTGGGAGGAAAAGGGATTTGAGGCAAGTTGCACTGGGGAATGGATGGTCCTCAGCCTGCCCTGGGAGTGACTGATTTCAGTTGTCGAGTGACTGATTTCAGCGTCCTTCCCCCAGGCATCCACACCCAGTGGCAATGTGACAGTGACTTTCTTAATCTCATATGGGACCAGACTTTTGAGCCTGGCAAGTTCCTATCCCCCTCTTCAGGCAGTCTGTTGAAGGGAAAAATGCAGTAATGGCATATGGAAGAAAAGAAGATGTTGTCTTTGTGCTTTAGGACTGCTTAGAGCTCTCTAGTGCATGCTTTGTCATGCTGTGTTGACTTGCTGAATCCCTGAATACTTCTCACAAGCTCAGAGTGATCAGAGCAGGCCTTTTGTTTTTTTCCTAAGCCTATATATCTTTAAAGCAATGGAAGTTGGAGTGAATCGAAGTGAGGGTGTTCAGAAAACTGATGTGGAAAGCTTGGCAGGAAGGTAAACTGAGCTAGTTTTGAACTCTTGCAAGGTGGATTTGAAGGTTCCCTTTTATATTATTGGTCTGAAGTAGGAGACGTGCAGCTCCCAGCATGGGGTACTGCACCTTGTGGGACTCAGCTGGGGAGAGGGAGGGCCCAGTGTATGATGTACAAAGGGATAGCCCCAGTTAGAACGTAAAAGTATCTCCTTCCACGCACGCTTTGGCTAACAGGATAGGAACACTTGAGCTGCACATGCACACACAAACAATATGCTCTAGGGAAAGACCACAAATATGCTAAAAATCATAATCTGATAAAATCAGATGCTTTCAAAATACAAATGTCCTGTCATTGCTTTTCATAACAAAAATGATCGCTTAAGACTTTACCACAGCTTAACTATTCACAATGTAAACATCAACAAAGCCGATGACTTTTTTCAACACTTAATGTGCCTTTCACTGTGGAAATAAATGTTTTGGCACCCAATCCTTCCTTATGATTTTGCTAATAGGAACCTACAGTGCAGAATCACCATTTGGTTAGACAGCTGAAGAAAAGCAGATTAGATATGCAGATATGGAGACTCCTTTTCCAGACCATTTTCCATTTCTGAAACTTATTTTGTTATCATAATTTTAATCTTTCCAATGCAATCAGAAATCTCTTTGCAAACTCCTGAGTCCATCTTCTCTTGAAGAATAGAATAGTTTATGGCTTCTCAATATTTTTCCCCACCCGAGACCCAAACCAGCTGCAGGCTTTACTTTGTTTCTCTTCCTTCCCTACCTCCCTCCTAGATTCAAATCCCAGAGTCTTGGATATTGGCAAGAGAGTGCAGCAGTGGTGTTTTGTGTGGGTGGGTTTTTTTCCTCTTGTGTGGGTTACTGGGGGCTGGGTGTAGAGAAGTAAATGGGAATTGGGTCTCCATGCCTGCCTGTACTGCGTGTGCAACCAAAAGTAGTCGTTACGGAGTATCCAGCTGGATTAGTGGGGCTAATTTGGTACATGTTTGGTGAAGCACCTCTTACTCCTGCTTTGTCCTGGTGCTGGCAAGATTTGAGTTACTTCCTTAGCCAGTTCTGCACAATATAAGATCCCTCTCCTGGAGACTGTTTCTGGATACATTTTGGTATTTAAGATGTGCTGATCATCATAATTTATGCTATTGCTCCCATATATGTATCATTTTTCTGTGGCTTCAGGTTTCTACTGCCATTCAGATCATATTAAACATGGTTTTTTCTTTTTAAATACTAACATCTAGGATTAATTTAATCCCACATTTTTTCCTGGATAACTTAAAGTTTTGGATGAATCACTCCCAAAAAATAAGAACATGTCCAAACCTCAGCCTAAATGTCAAATTGAACCAGAATTCAATAGGTTTGGATGAAAGCCTGCTCTTGGGCCCCCCTCAAAGTACACACTACATCAGCGTTGAATCTGTCTTAACAAGTCTGACAGCCTTGCTGCATTGCCTACTACCTTCAGATCTCCTGTGTTTGGGAGTTTCTTCTGCATGATCCGTATCTGAAGTATCTCAAACTCAGACAAGCAAAAGGCCTGAGATTTAGACAGAATTAGTTAGAGAATGGAAAAGGGATTATTATTGAAACCTGATGTTGCCAATTTGTAACTTGTTTTTCTTGCAGGTAAGACTTCTTGGTACCTTTCTTAACAAAGGGAAACATTTATAAAGAATTTTGCACCTTACATTCCAACTCTTTTAACTGAAAAAGAGTTGAAAGCAGTCAGAGCTCCCTACCCAAGAATTTTCGTGGCAGGGAAAACCTGGAAGGCACCAGATAAAGTCAGCAACGAGGAGTGACATGTATTCAATTACAAGATGCATCCACAAAAGGAAGGAACTTGTAATTCTCCAAAGCTGAACTAGGGCATCATATAACCAAGGCTTTTCTGGTTCCTGGTTTCGTGGAAATTCCCTGATTTTTCTCTTGCTTGAAACCTGACTCCTCTCCTAGATATGTACAAGAAAGTAATACTTGATTGCTTCTTAATTGTCCTACTGATTTCTGTTACCCTTTCCTTCAGTATAGAAAATGCACTCTAGTTAACTTTTTGAAAAGAGATCTGAGGAACCAAAAGCAGTTCTATGTCACATATAAAACTTGTAGTATTGTAAGCAATATATATATTATTCAACTATAAATCAGCAGAAAAGCTTACACTTTCATTACACTAAAGCAGAACCATCTGTAATGTCACCTAATAAGGATGAAAGGAGTACAGTGGAACTCACAGGAGTTGTTAAAGGTGGAAGAAAGAAATAAGGGTTGGAAAAGGCATTTGCAGTTTCTGTGAAAAGGAGATAATTACTATAACCTGAGCTTTCTTTTTATAGGAAAAGGAAAAATTAATTGATCTGGGGATGGGAAGAGAAAAATGGTAAAGAAAACAGAACAAGTGTTAGAAGGAAGAAGAGGAAAACCTTCAAACTGGTCAGAAGTTGAGTTGAACTACGTTTTGTAATCCACCACCAAGAGTGATGTTTTAGTTACCTTGTAAACATCTGAGATTATTTTTTAGTGCTCCAGTAACAGTAGAAATTCCTGTACTTCCTTTTGTTGAAGTTGGAATGGGTTCATCATACGGCTGCTGTCTGTCGTCCTCTGGACTGTTTCTGTTCTCACTGAGGATCTCTGTTTCTCCTGCTTCTCACAAACTTCACAGTCTGCTTCCAAGCTATGTGTATCTTTCACCTCACTTCTTGATGGGAATCCTCTATCTCTGCCTTTCATCTCTCCTGCTTCTCACTATGGAAGATATGTTTTATTCTGTCTTTTTCCCACCCCTTAAGATGGGCTGTTATCTATCACTTACCCTCTCCTGACAGACAGGTTGCAACCCTGGCAAAGGTCAGACCTAGGGGTGAGGTCTGTGTCCATCTCTTTGTCTGCGGTGAGATCTGAGAAGCTCGTGGCTGCGCCGCTTTCTGAATTTCAGCACAGGGAGCTGACATAGTAAAACAGAGGGGCAGAGGAAGTGAGGTCTAACAGCAGTAAGTAATCTGTTCTCCTGACGCAAGGCCCAAGCAGGGTAAAGTTAAGGAAGGCTGAGCTGTGATCCTTGTGTGCAATAGTGTTCTGCAGCTCGTTGTCTCTTTTGGTTTGGTTCGTGACAATTTTTATCAAATCCATGTCTATTTAGATATTTATGTCCCTGTGCATATGTTGTGATGAAATACACTGTTTTAATCAAGAGTTTCAGTTTGGGTTGTTGAATGCAGTGTCCTTGCCCTTAACCAAAATAAAAACCAGACTCAGTGCACACATACAGTGCAGGGAGGAAAATGGATATAAACTTATGATAATATTTCATCCAATATAGTTGAAGCCAGTGGTACTCGCTAGCATTGGGCTGTGGGCCAAAATTCAGCCCCAGAGCACTTCCGGGGGTTGCATAAAGTTGTCATCTTGGCTGGCCTCCCCCTCTTTTCTCCTCCTCCCTCCTCCTTTTCCCTCTGCTCCAGTGTCTGAATTGAGCAGTTTGGCAGACAGGAGAATTAACTCTTGTAAGGGTAGGGAAGTATGTGGAGGTACCTGCTCCAGAAAGGCTGGGCTCTTCCAAGCTGCATGTTATTGTTATTAATAATAATTAAGTTAATATTTGGAAAAGCACTGGGGACAAGTGTAGATTAGTGTTGCACAGAATGTAGTTTTTCGTAAGGATAGCTCTGCAGTAAAGCAAAGGTGCAAGGACACCAGCACCTGTTCTCATCATCACCACCTCCTTTACTATATTCAAAGCACCACCGATTTCACTAGTGCCAAAGCATCACCTCTGTTCCTGTGCTAGAAGCTGATTTTCCATATAGTGTTGTAGTTTTGTAATGTTTTTCATTACAGGATCTCAAATCCCTGTTCCCTGAAAGAGAAAGGAGGACCCCTCATAACAAGTCTTGGGAAGTACTGAGAAAGGCCAAAGGCATCCTGGCTTGTATCAGGAATAGCGTGGCCAGCAGGAGTAGGGAAGTGATCGTTCCCCTGTACTCAGCACTGGTGAGGCTGCACCTCAAGTACTGGGTTCAGTTTTGGGCCCCTCACTACAAGAAGGACAATGAGGTGCTGGAGCATCTCCAGAGAAGGGCAACGAAGCTGGTGAAGGGTCTAGAGTACAAGTCTGAGGAGCGGCTGAGGGAACTGGGGTTGTTCAGCCTGAGGAAGAGGAGGTTGAGGGGAGACCTTATTGCTCTCTACAACTCCCTGAAAGGAGGTTGTAGCCAGGTGGGTGTTGGTCTCTTCTCCCAAGTAACAGGTGATAGGACAAGAGGAAATGGCCTCCAGTTGTGCCAGGGGAGGTTTAGATGGGATATTAGGAAAAATTTCTTCATGGAAAGGGTTGTCAAGCACTGGAACAGGCTGCCCAGGGAAGTCATCCCTGGAGGTATTTAAAAGACATGTAGCTGTGGTGCTTAGGGACATGGTTTAGTGGTTGGACTTGGCAGTGCCAGGTTGATGGTTGGACTTGGTGATCTTACAGGCCTTTTCCAACCTAAATGATTCTGTGATTCTTTAGGCAAAGCAAATGGGCATGCCTATTCCAGAATTTCTAAGCTTCCTTCAGTGCTTGTTTTTATTCTGGTGTCTGAATGTAAAGCTGGGCACTGGACCCTAGTTCTGATCTGATGATCTCTTCTGTTTAAATATATTTCCCTTTTTTCTTATTCTGTTCTCTCAGTCCTTCAGTCCTTCCCATCCTCCCCCTATTTGATATCTCGTCTTTTTTTTTTCCCTCCCACATTATTCTGTTGTGTTTTTTCCCTCCTCTTCAAATCTATATTCCCTTCACTGAGTTCAAGCTCCCCTCACTGTTATGCAACTTTCACCTCATTTTGCTTTACTATGTAGGTGTTGGGTGGTTTTTTTTTTTTTTTTTGGGGGGTTTGTTTGTTTGTTTGTTTTTTTCCCCAGCCAGAAAGCTTTGCACTCTGGTGGGAGGAAGCACCAGGCTTGCTCTATTGGACAAACTGGGAAGAAATTTGTGTAGTAATTCTGATGTGACAGGTCAACACCCGGCCACTGCGAGCTTTTGGCTCTGTAAGAAGTGCAGCACTGCCCGCTGCATGGCGTGTCTCTGCTCCTCGCCAGATCACAGGGGCTGTGTCTTGAAAGCGCTGGGCAGAGAGTGGAAGATGCTGGCCACAGTCCCTGAGTGCTGCAGCCAGCAGTTTGCATGGGGGATTGTTTTTCAGTCATTCAGTATTTTCAGAATTTCTGGACTGTGAACTGTGCAGGGAAGGAACTGCGTTTCCTGGGGCTGGGGCTTTGGTCCTGCTGCAAAACAGCATCCTTAGTAAGAAAGGCTCAAACAGCTGGGGTCCTGAAAATTTAAAAAAGCCCTGATTTTTCAATGGTGGTGGTTGTTCATCTGTGTGGAGAGTAGTTCAGCAAACAAGAAGGACATAGCTGCTGCTAATTTAGAGAACCTAGATGAGCGTTTGGGGGTGTGTACAGGGAAGCAAGACCTTGAAACGGGAATAAAACCAGTGGGAAGGAAAGTGGCTGCGTGACAGCTCGTGCCGGATGGCAGGGTGTTTTGTGCTGCGGTGCAGCTTTAGGCTGTGAGGTGGTTTTGACTCAGCAAGTGCTGGTTGCCCAGAGCGTGGGTGATTGGTTTGGAGGTTTTGCATTAATAAAAGTTACAGTCCTATAGCCACATCTCCGTCCTCTCGTTCCAGAATGGCATGCTGTTATACCAGTGGAATTACTGTGCACTCCAGACATTAAACCCATAAATTGCTAATGCCAGACTGTTCTGATGAGCAGCTTTTTGATATCCTTTACATGTTAAAAAGTACTCAGGCCTGTTGACAAAGCAAAGAAATGGTGTCAAAAATAATTTTAAAACCTTTTGACCTGTAAGGTTTAAGAGAATTAGGCACAGATTCTTTGCTTTAAGCCTCTTGGTGACAAGAAATATGGTCCTATGCCAGATGGTTTGATTGACAGTGGTGTTTGTAGTTTCAGCTGCTAATACAGTATGCTCCTTGTATATTCCTAGTGTGTAAATATAGAAGGCTATTTGTCACCTGGGTTGATGGATTATGCATAAGTGAGACAATGTGGTTAAGATTCTAAAGCATAAATGAAAAATCATAAACTTTACATAACTCATAAAGCAATGCTTAGTACTCATAATGAATTATCCTTATTTTAATCAAGGGAAAATGTTAGACTTTCAAATAAGCAAAGATTATGCAGCTATCATGGTGTGTGGCTTTTTTTTTTTTATAGCTACATGTGCTACTAACCTGCATCACTGGATTTTTGACAACCATAATAAAATATATTGGAAAATTGATTAGTTTTAAGAGAGTTCTCATAGCCAGCTGCTTTTATTTCTAAATGTCATGTAGGCTTCATCCCTTCAAGTGGAATTCTTGGCTGAATATGAACCTTTGCATAGGTACAAAAGCACTCTTGTTTCACATTCTTCAATTAGTTTTCAGCATTTTCATGTGTACTTGAATAAGTTTATTTTTCCTGAAAGTTTTCCCACCACAAATAGTTGGCTATTTACTCATTTCCCACTATGCCATAATTACAATTTACTTGTGCTCTTGAGATGTTGTAAATTTGTAATAATACAGAAATGGATTTGTAACTGATATTTTCAGAAAATTCCAGCTTTTTTTCAAGAAAAAGAGCACAGTTATTGATTTTTTTTTGATAGAGAAAAGAGAATTTGCCATGAAAAGTGCGTTATCACCTCTTGAAATATGCAATAAAATTGGTATTTTCAGCATGCTACTCTTATCTTTATTTGCTGATAGAGAGAATATCCAGATTTTTTTAGCTTTAAGGGAAAGGATATGGTTGGGTTCATATTACTCAGCATTTAATAAGTACGAAGTACAAGGAAAAGGGGACATAGCCCAATGCTAAACATTGAACAGATTTTGTTTAAGAAAAGCACTTTTTATAATCTAAACGAACAAAATGAATCTAAAGAAATGAAAGTCTAAATCTGCATTTGTCTTAATCTCACTTTTAATAGCATATAAATCTGACTCCTGAAGTCCTTTTCCAGACTAAACTATCCTGCTGACCTGTTGGGGTTCTGTACGAGCAAGAGGCGCAGGATTTGCCCCGAAGCTGGTATGCTGATTATGAACCACTCTGAAGCAGTTTGCTTGTGAGGCCACATCCTGCTCTTTTGCTGCGTGCTGAGTCCCAGCAGATGCCAACAGCAATTTCACGTGTGTCTTGAGAGGAGGCTGTGGCCCTTCAGTATTATTTTGCTCTGCAGAGATACTGTAGCAGAGTGCTTGCTTTGTGATTAGGTTCAACATTGGTTGGTTTTTTACAATGGGATGAGTTGTGTGTGGCTGACTGCTGGTATTTAACAAAAAAAGCCACCTAGAGTCAGAAGTTGCTGGAGTAGATATGATCACAGATATTGGCACGATTAAGAAGATTGTCTGGTTTCAACAATGAGGGATTCAATTAGGTGCATTTTATTATTTGTTCCGTTAGCTCATTTATTTGCTTTGTGAGTGTAGAATCCAGCTTCTGGACCAAAACCTGCGCATAGCTGAAATGAGATGTATTCTCAGATGAAATGTTTTAAAATGTTAGTTATCTTCAATCAATTATTTTAACTAGCTACTTTCATATATTTGAGTGTCTGTTGTAGTCTAGACTGGAGTGTCCAGTGCCTTTCTCACCTGTTCAGTGAAATGCTAGAAAGTCATTTGCAAACATGGGTTAGAAGACAAAGGTTACATTCACTGCATAGTTTATTGATACCATGCACCTATAGTTTGAGCATATACATTTATTGAGTAGTCTGATGGAGGAAAAAATCTGTAGAATCTTGTTGTAATAAGACTAGGCCATGAATAATAATAAAAAATTTGAGAAGACAGCTACCCTGTGTTTCTTCTGGTGTGGATGTTACTTCCCAATTCCTAGCAGACTTTCTTGCTACTGTGCCCCAAGCAGCTGAGTTTATGGCTAGATGTTATAGACCAGACCAGTTTATGTTCTGTGCATAAAAATCACTTAAGTAAAAAGAGAAATAAACTGCACCGTTAGAGTTTTGTAGAGGAGCAGCTGGCCTTAACTCTTTCTTACTCTGTTCTTTGAACTTGATGAGGTTATTCAAAGACTTGGAGGCTGAGAAGAGAATATTTAAGGTTCCTTCAGCTCCTAGCTGTTGCAAGTATTATATTTTGCCCCTTCACTGTATGTATATTTAGCTCCATACATTTTCAGGTTGCCTACTTTAGCTTAAAAAAAAAAAAAGTTATCTAGTTTGTGTCAGAAGATGCCAAGAGATAACTGTCATTGGTTGACTAACAGTTCTGTTGAAAAATAACTGTGGCTTTGCTCTCATTTCATTTTGTTTGCCGTGCAGATGTGGATTTCTGTTACGCTTTTCAGTGATTTGGTTAGTGTTGGCCCCTAACACCTTCCCAGAGTGGAAAAGGAAAGCTTGTGGTCACTCACCCCATTGTTTATTCTCAGGGAGAATCTGCTTTGTTGGAGTTCTTCCCCAGCACGTACAATATTTTAAGATCAATTTTTCCAAACTTGCAAAGGCAAGTTCACGTCCCTGCACATGTAGAACAAGGACCCACTGGTTGGTGTTTCTGCAGGCCGGCGTTCAGGAGCACACGTCAAGCTGCCTGTCCATTAGAGTTCCCTCCAGCAACCTCAGAGAGGACAAGAGCAGCAGCTGCACTTCCACACCTCTCTACCATCGCTACATCCCCTCTTTTATAGTTGTTATCTGTTTTATTTTTGTCTTAAGCAAAAAGCTTCTCTGACACAGAGAAAGATTCTAACATGTTTCTCCTTTCTAAAAAAATAAATAAAATTCCCTTCTGCTCTGCTTTTTGCACATCTGCTGGTAGAATGTAAAGATCAATACAGTGTATCCTTTGAAATGACATTAGAATGTTATACCTAGAGCAGCTGCAAAATGTCACTGCAATATTCAGTATAACTTTTTCAAGTTCAAAACCCACAGATGAGGATACATGGCTACTTATGAGCAAGCAATATCTAAAAATAGTGGTAAACTGGAATTCTTGTTTTGCGTGGCAAATGAACACAAACATTCATAGCTGATATCTGTGTTTGTCATCCAGTTTACAACTTTTCATTTTTTCAATTAGAATTTAAAAAATTCCAACAAATGGAAGCAGATGTGGAGTTAACTATTTGAGACTTTCCAAGCCTTGCCAAATTCTGTGTTGATTCTGTAAGGAAGACTGCACCTTTAACTTTTGTATTTTGAGGGTTGAGATTTATGCGAAGAGAAAAGCTGGGGAGGCAACTTGGCTGTTAAAGGCAAACTGATGTGCCAGGGCTTGATTTTTTTTTTTTTTTTTTTCATGCTGTAAAAACTGGTGCTACTGATGTAATGCTGGAATGGTGTCAATGTTGCAGCAATCTTTACTTTGAGGCACAATACTCTGTTTATGTTGAAAGATTGGGGGATGCAGCTTTTTTTCCCCTCACAACTCTTGCTACTTTGGATATTTGTGATATGCTTTAGATTATGTAAATTCCTGAAATGGATTGAATAATAGGTAATAGATGGACTTGATTTGATTTCTTTGTTGTTGAAGTCAGTGTGATTTGGCCAATTAGAGAAAAATCAGGCATCTGTATAGGTTTTTTTTTTTTGTTTGAAGTTGCCCTTAATGAAACAGTTTCTGAAACGAAGGGAGAATGAATAGAAATAGGAACTAATTAATTTCTGATGTTACGTAGTTACACCATCAAAACCAACATTGTATACTAATGTATCAGTGTGCAAATGTCAGTCCATCAAGCAGTGGTAGGGTGGTTTTTTTTTTAATTTCTTCATCACTTGGCCTCATAATAAAGTGGTTTTGTAGCTCTCAAAGGTTCAGTACTGCTAATCCTAAATACTGGATTATCCTGGGCAGAATTATTGAAATAATATACCTCTAAGAGAAGAATGAAATTAATGGAGGAATGAACTGACTTATGGTACAGATGGGCTGAATGTTGTACTTTGTGAAAACAAAATTTTCCCTCCTTCCTCTGTGCAAAATCTGTCCTGAGTCTATGATAAGGTGGGGAATCTGTCAGCAGTGCTTGATAATGAGCACATGGGCAGCTATGATGCTGCAGTATCATCAGTGTAATCCTTTGATATTTGGCAGAATAGGGTTAAATATCTTCTATGAATCATTGTCTACCCTTCATATCTCCCATTTGAATGGGACCACCTTGGTATTGAACTCTGAGGAAATCAGCCATGTCTGAAGGAAGAACAGGGAATCCATGACTAGAACACATAAAAAAAGGGGGTGAATTTGCTGTATGTTCCAGCCAGCTGAGCAGGAAAGTGAAGGGATCAGGACTCACTGAGGATGAGGGAAACTGGCTGCACAACAGGGAGAGAAGGTACAATTCAAAGAGAAGGTAGGCTGCAGGAACAGAAATCTTGCTGCCCATGTTCTTTTTTTTGTGGTGGGTGAAATAAAGTGCCTTTTTTTTTTTTTTTCCTGTCAGACTTTGCTTGCAATGGACTGTTCTGTGCCCTTAGTAAATAATAATAATAAAAAACCCCAACAAAACAAACAAACAAAAACAAAACCAAAAAACCAAGCCCAAACCAAAAAAAACCCATACATCTAGGGAATGCACAGGGTTAGATCTGTGAAAAGGTGTACTTATATCAATACATAACTGTGTGAGTATTGTGGTGCTAGTCCCATGTTGCTGAAAGCCCTGCTGGCGTGTTTTGCAGGCGAAGGTTTTCTCTCAGGAGGCCAGTGGGAGAACAACTGCTGTGGCCTAAAGCACCTCAGGGACTTGTGAGCACACGTGCTTGGAGAGCGACTGTCCAGCGTAACAACACGTGCAGTGTCCTGGGTAGGAAAGGTCTGTGTGGGGTGTGAGATGACGTGTTATTCTATGGAAACCCTGATTTTAAGCTGGCTGCAGATGGCAAAATAAGTGACATCATCATACCACAAAGAAAAGAAATGCTTGATATTTATTTCTGTGATGTGGTAAGTGTGTCTCTTTCCCTCACTTCTGCACACAGTTTATTATATAACTGTTTTCCTCAACAAAGTAAAAAATATTGAATAAGCATTGAAGAAGGAAAAAAGTTGCTTATTCTTTTTTCTGATAGAAAAAATAAATGCAGAATATATTAATTGTTGATCATTAATGTCTTCTAAGAGCTCTCTTCCCAGATAGTTGTTGTCTGGACAAAAGTTATAAAACCTAATGCAGTAACTTGTTAAAATATATTAAAATAAGAAAAAAAGGAGTACAAAACTGGAGCCTTTTTCCTGCTGTGTTTAAAACCCTACTTTATCTAGGACAACTGTGAGTGCTGTGCCATGTGGAGGACATGACACTTTTGAAAGGAAGATATTTCCTCGTTATATTAATAAATTTTCCATTTAGAACATCCAGCTACTCTCAAGCTCCTAACAAGTAAAGTAAAAGAATACCTTGCACCCGACGACTAATTTTAGCTAGCACAAACCAAACATTTCCCTCCTCAACCAAATGACCTTGTGGCTGCCTAAAAGTGGTTACTTGAAACAGCGCAGAGGCTGCTCGGAGGTGTTGATCCTGGCAGGGGGTGATTTCACGGGCCTCTGCTGATGTCCACAGGCAGGTGATGTGGCTCACAGACCCAGAAGCCAGGCAGTCAAGGAGATCATCTAGGCCATGAACTTGAACCATCCTGACAGAAATGGAGGGCGCACCCCAAAGTGAGAGGTGGTTTGAGATGAGCTGTTGGTTGCAAAGCTGTAATTATAAATTACACAGACTTCAGAGCAGGGTGGGGGAGGTGTGCTTCACAGCCTGGGAAACACCAGCAATGCAGACTGGGGAGCGCTTTAAATTTAAAATTACTCGCTGCTGCTCACTGTTGAATTTACTCAGCTCGCTTCCGGTGCCAGGAAGCGGGAAAGCAGCGCTAGAGGGGCAGCTCCTCGGTGCTCTGGTAGCTGCTGAGCTGTTTGCGGGTGCCACCCCCACAGTGCCAGAGCAAAGCAGCTTTTGGGGTGCCCCAGCTGAGGAGAGCAAATACCTCACAGCCAATTTCAGCTGGTTTTCTGCAGTAGGGAGAGTGGGAGGGAGGAAGGACATGGCTCTTCCCCATGGTGTTGCTTGATATAATTGTTGTGCGTGTATCCTGTTTTGATGATTAGTGAACATTACCTTCACATTCCTACCATTCACCTGGCTGCACTTCTTTTAACATAGCAATGCTCCATCTCTTAAACTAATCAAATAAAAAAAAACCCCAAACTGAAAGCCAACTCCAAAATCAAACCACCTATTAGTATTGATAATCTTATATATGTCTTAATTGACTAACACTAACATAAGAACAAGTTTCTGGATAACTTGTTTATTACTGAGATTCTGAGGTTCGTAATTCTGGAGGACAGAAAGGACCATTAATTACATGGGCTGCATAAGGCAGTGCGTTTCCCTGGTGGTTCTTACAGCTGGTTCAGTAACTTGTGAATGAATTAGCTGAGCGTGGTTTTTAAATGCATAGAAGTAATCTTTTATTGATCAGAGAGGAACTACTACTGTTGTTGTATGTCCTAGTGCAAAGCAGGACCTGATTGTGGAATAACAGCTAGCTAAAGAGCAAATGGATGTAAGGAAGAGAGAAGAGGAGGATCTCTGGGACATTGAACTTCTGCCAAAGCTAGTCTTCCAATGGGAATGAAAAGCACATATGTGGGCAGAAGAAAAACGCTGCTATAAACCTTTTCCTTGGCATATATTAAGGAAAGGAATATTTTATGTCTTCTCAGAGCTGGGGTAGCATAATTGAGGGTACAACAGAAGATTTGGAAGGCCAGGGCCAAGTTGCTTTGGCAGAGCTGTTGCAGGAAAATGTGCAAATATCTATTGTTAATCCTGTTACTGAAGGATGCCATTGCATTGGCTGGAAGAGGCATTAAGCATATTCCTCTCACAGCTCTGCCAGTGGATCTCCTTCCCACTCTGTAAAAACTTCAGAATATTACGATCTCATTCTTCTGTTTGTGTTTGTGTGATGGACAGGGCTGCTAACACTACCTATGCTTAAGGTTGCTTAACGCTTTCAGCCAGAAGGTCATGTTTTTAACTGTCTGTATTAACTCTGCCAAAGCTTAAATAGTTTAGGCTGAGATTTTCCAGATGGGTGTCTTCATTCAGGAGAGGTGGGGAGGAGGGGATTTCAGCCAAGCTCAAACCAGTGTACTTCTGAGAATGGGCTGACAGAGAATGACATAGTTTTGTTCACATTACAAAGGGAAAATGTCCTGCATCTTGCTTCACTGGAGGGAAAAAAAAAAAGTAACCTTACAGTCTATGCTTTTCCACTTGAAGTTTGGCAGGCAGCATTTGATCTTTCTTTGGAAGTGAGGACAGAGAAGTAAATGATAAAGTAATGACAGACTGCACCTTAGAATAGAGATAAGCATTGTAATGCCTATGTCTTATAAGACTAATTTAATTTGCACAGAAAATGTTAACTCTGGTGTTTTCCTGCATCTTTGAATGCTTGACTTGGCAAGCGTAATGCCATTTTTAATGTTTTTAAAATGTGATTTGTAAAAAATTTTTTTTTTAACAAAGTGAACTAAGCAAAGCTCAATCAAGTGATATAATTTTGGCACCTATGTTTTCTACCTACTCTGCCAAAGTCTTCAGATCCCGTACTCTCCCAGTGGAGTAAACGGAGCAATGGATAGTGGCTGTCACTGTACGTGGGCATCTCGGCAGAGGCAGCTCAGGTACACTTTGTAAGTGGGTATTATAACTCTTCCTTGAAACCACAGGGCTGCTGAGAAGCAGACCTCTTAGGCTTTAACCCAAGTTCTGACTGGATTGTTGACTTAGGTACAAGCCTTTTTCCTCCTTTCCTTCTTTTTCTGAACTACCATGCTCTAATATTCTTCAGTTTATTCTCTTTCCAAAAGAACTTCAGGGTAAAAATCATCATAGAAGAAAGCTTCAAGAAAGCCTGGGATTAGGAAGTAAGCATTCCTTCCTCATCCACAGCATGTTAATTTGACTAATCTTCATGGTTTTCTGCCTCCTTTTTTTCATGTACGTATAAGAAAAACCTACTGATGATTGAGCAAATTGATTATTTTTGCAATCCTTGAGCTCTGGTAGTGGAGGTGAAGCAGAAGGTTGGTGTTTATGTAAGAGGATGTGTCAGGGAAACCAAAGGAGGGCCACAGGAGAGGGTGTCTGTGTTTCTAGAGAAAAAGATTACTTATCGTAGTGAGGGTATTTCTCAGCTGAACTACAGCTCCCACCACTGCAGTGTTGTTTGCACTAATGAATATCTGAGGATAGCTACTCTCCCATGTCAAGAAAAACTTTTTTGTCTTGTATAATAGTGAGAATTTTAAAATCTTTACTCTCCAGTAACAGAGGCTTCAGACCTGGTAAGGTGACAAGAAAAGCACAGTGAGAAGACAAGGCAGCAGTTTTCAGTTTTGACTAAACTATCAGGACTCATAAAATAGGGTTGTTATCTTGAGTCTTATTTTCTGAATATTATTTTTGGAACTACAGTATGGTTGTTTCACTTTTTAAAGACTGTGATGGAGAATGCACAGCAGGCTGCAGGCTTATCAGTTTGATCTAGAGTTTTTGCCAAAGAGTATGCTTGAAATATTCTTTATTTCTCTCCCCTCTTTTTTTTTTTTTCTCCCCCTCCCCAAATGTCTGGACTGTAGAGACTGCAAAGTAAGTAGAATTACAAGAGGAATGCATTTATCCCATTAATTTTTTAAATACAGCTATGCAGAACAGTTCTTGAATGTATCACTCAACAATAGGTTGCTATTTTTACTGGAAGATATTTAGCTGGAAAATGTATTGAGGTGAGGAAGTGTGCTTTATTCCTCATGCACATGTATGCGTGTGTATGCTTGGACTCTGATGCTGGCTCTCTTAATTGCTCTCTCAAGAAGAAATTCTGCTTCAAAGCTTTTCAACTATTTCACCTAAGTTTTACCTAAGTCCAAACTGTAAGCAGTTTGGGGCAAAGACTTCATTGCTGCTGTTTGTCCATGTAAAGCATACATGAAAATTGCTCCAATAACAAATCTGGAGTGTTATTTACGTTTATTTCTCATTTAATCCTGGATTTCAAAGGTTTTTAGTATTAGCGCGTATTTGAGTTTCCTTTCACTTTCCATGAATTCTGCCTTGCTGGCCATGACTGGAGTCAGGGATTGGACCAGAAGACCTCCAGAGGCCTGATTTATTCTATGGTTCTCTACTTCCATCTACTAACAATGCAAAACTCATGCTTCAAGCCTTCAGCTTAAGAATTCCTCATTTAATATAATCATATATAGTTCAGCATCTCTTCCTTTTGAATTTGCAGTGACTTTAATTGATGTGAATATATCAACTGTAGACATAAAAAAATATACAGGTAACATAGTGAAAAAGTTTCTTTTCATTCCCAGGGTTTGACTACACTAGTAATCTCTTCCTCAGTGCTACAGAATAGAGGGTCCTGTGTTCGAGGGACCCTGACCTTCTCTACTTAGACCTCTGGAAAACCCCACATAAAACTGTAGGAAAGCTATAGCTGGAGATGTTGTAGGAGACTCCTCAAGACTTTTTTTACAAATATGGGAGCAAGGCTGTTAAACTAAACCTGTCATTTTGCAGTCCAAGGTCACTTCATAGCTGTCATCTAGGACAAGTTATGGGCTGTGCATGGCTACTTGCTGCTCACGTTAAACAGTTTTCTACCCAGATTCTTAGCTGTGCTGGCTTTCATTGTGGCCTTAGTAGAATGGGAAGCAAATCAAACAGATCTCAAGTTTGGTTAATCTATTTTCATCAAGGTATTTGATACAAAGTGCTAGAATGAACATTATTAGTATTTTAAAGAAAAATGTATAATTTCCATATATTAATAGGATCTATTATGAGAGTATTTGATTTTTTTTTTTTATATCTATATATGGTAGATTAACTCCATATTATGGTATGACTCAAGGAGAAAGGTAGGAAGATTTTTCTGGGCTTGTACTATGAGCTGGCACATGACATGGAAGGCTAAGACAGGGAGAACAGTCTGGGGCAAGAACATCCCAGCCTTATTCTTAACTTTTTTTTTTTTTTCCCCCATTCATCAAATGTTTCCTCTCTGCTCCTTAAATAAGCTGCCTCTCTCTTAGCTGCTTTTATTTTTACAGAAAAAAACATTATAAATAGCTGAAGTGTGATACCAAATAGCTGTTACCACTGGCTAACTGGGTTCAGTGAAACTTTCTGTGGGATTCTCTGAGCACGAGAAGACTATCATTGTTTGTCCTGATCCTACTCAAATGTTTTGCAATGAAATATGTGGGTTTTGGCCTTCACTCAACAAAGCACTTACACATTTGCTTAACCTGAAGTAAGCTAACATCACCTGGAATCAATTGCATTGCTTATACATGTGAAATAAAGCACACCTTGTTGAGTCATGACAAGCTCTGTTCTTACTAAGGAAATATTGTAGAGCAGAATTGATAGTCGATTTCTTCCCCTCCTCTTGCTAAAATTGTTACTTGCTAAAAGAAGAGCTGCTAGCAGATCACGTTCTTTATCTTCTATTTCCATCTGTCTGATAACTGTCATTATTTGGGAACTGGTTTGGGGGCATTGTTGGCTTCTCTGTACCTGTTTGCTACTAAAAAACTCAAAGAGTTTTAAGCTCTTTGGGGGCAGTACGTCTTTTTATAGCATGACTGTGTATGCAATGACAATCTCCAGGGGTATACAGCCCTGATTAGGGCTCATTGATGCAATTTTGTTATTCTAGGAATAAGATAAACCTTGTTCTGCACGCACGGTTGCTTTCAGGCTGCATCTTCTTTCTGTCTCCTTTTTTACATGTACTTAGCCTTCTCCTGGGTCTTGGAGGGACCACTGGGGGTAGGTATGCATTTGGGAAGAATTTTGTTCTCTGTCTGCAAAGTGGTCAGTTGTCATTAGCTCTGGTCCAGTGTGCTCAGAGTTGGGCGTGGAAGGGCACTTTCATATACGAACATACCTCCAAAAACCTGTGCAAGAGCTGTTCACAGTCTATTCTTGCTACAGACTGAGGCAGGTGAGGAGTTTCTAAAACGTGGAGGTTGTTTCTGCCAAAGCGTGCAACTTTTCTGTGCACATTCTGGCGTAAGAGCTAACAATAGATTTAATCTTTTTTACTGTTATTCCTGCAATTTGATTGCAAGTACCTTTGTGGAGCCAGTTGGTGTATGTCATAAAATCTGATTGATTGAACAGTTAATCCTTAAAAGCTTCCCTTTGAAATACTGCCAAGGTCAACAAGGGTTAGTGCCCATGTAGACATGTCATGGAAATTATCTACCCCTGTATGGCTGCAAACATGCATGACATTCTGGTCTTCTCTTATACAATGCACTCTTTCCCCAAAATACTGGGTTTAGTGATCAATGTTCTGCTTTGTACTGGCTGAATAAAGAAAAATGGTTAACTTTGAAGATGATCGGTAAATTCCTTAAAAATAGGTTTGGTTGTTTTTTTTTTTTCAGTTCAGAACTGTTTGTGGAACAGGTTATTTTATGGGGAAAAAATACAGTGAACCTTTTGGGGAAATCTGTTATTTCATCATTTCCTAAGAGGTTTGTCATTGTAGCTTGAACATAAGTTGTCATTTATGTAAATGTGCCACATTAGAGATTTTACTTAGTGCCACAAGAGGTGCGTCCTGAATGCCATGTTAGTTACAAGAAAGTAGATTTTTTTTTTGTTTTTTTTTTTTTTTTTTTTTTTTGTTTGTTTGTTTTGTTCAGGGGAATAAAAGCTGCATGTCATTCACATACTGGAAGGTAAATGGAAGAGTTTCTACTTTGCTGCTGTGCTCGGACAATAACAGAGCTTGTTTTATCTCCGTTTGGCCTGAGACACCACCCTCGTGAATTTACTCACTTTTTATTGGTTGATAATTCAGTTACCATTGCTACATATTTGATTTATGCTAAGCTTTCCAAGAATTGCCAGGTTTTTTTCTGCAAAAGTCTATTCAATGCTTTCTTCTAAAGTTATTGGAAATTATTTAAAATGCCTTTACAGTAGTTCCTGGGCATTGATGTCCTATTATGCCTCTCTGAAACGGGATGAGTGACCTCCTGAGACCTTGTCATAGTACACAAGTTTTCCTAGGTGACTCTGGCGAATAGATAACCTGTTGTGTCAGCTCTCAGGTCTGAACTGTGCCAAGGTCTGTGTACCCTGGCTATGTGAAGAGATGATCCTTGTGCTGTGGGTGGCATTCTGTGCTGCATTCCAGGAACGTGGCCCTTCTTGACAGCTGTCACATATCACAGATAGCCACTGAGCTGTTTGTATGAAGCAGTAGGGGAAACAAGAAGTATACAAGAAAATTTCGATAACTCATTCACCATAACCCAATCAAATTGGAATCTGCAGTTTTATAAGACGGAAAGAGGAGGAGGAGGTGGTGGTACTGTGATCATCACTGAACTTTGTCAGTGAGCAGGAAACTTAATGTTAAAAAAATTACTGAAATTGTCCAGAATTAAAATCCCTATCCTTTGCAGAACTTAGTGGCAGAGATTCATCCCCTGTTATTCTGAGGGGGTTTGCTTTGGGAAATTGCTGTGCCTTGGTCTTATTGCCATTCTTCTAAAGGAAAATCTATCAAAACAGGCAATTTGTCCTCTACAGTAACGGAGCACTAGGAATCAAAATGTGCCAGAAAGATTGCAATGCGGTATTGATCGTTGCACCCAAATGTGTTCTTGTAGGACCATTCCACAGTGTTTCCTGTACTGATCGTGTTCTACTGGCTTTGGAAACAGAGTTTTTCAAGCTTTGGCAAAACATAATTCTCACCCTTTAGGTAACTAAGAAGTTGGGAAAAAAACCCAAAGTCATTTTAATTACATGGGAATTTCTGTACTCTCCGCTTCTTTGTTCATTTGCTTTTAGCAGGTATGGCATACTGCTTGGGGGAAATAGTCTTTGAATTACTTTTACTACAAGCCAAAATCATGCATGATTTAAAGGGAGCAATAGCTGAACAGCAGTCTGCATTATAATGGTAAAGGAAAAGACATAAAATGCAGTCAAAACTATCAGTAAAGGCACTGCTGCCAACTCTGAAGAGCACCTGGCTAGGTATTAAAGGACACAGATATGATCCCCTTACTGAGCAGTATTTTATAGACTGTAGTTCACAGCCAAAGAAAACAGCTTTTGGAGCTTTTAAATGTCCATAAACAGGTAGATAAATATGAGGGAGCCAGAACAAGGGATAAACAAGGTAGCTAAGTATCGGCTTGCCACACTGCCTTTTGGAACTCCCCAAATACCCAACTGAACTTGGAGTGTATTGCCTCTTCAGCATTCCCATTGCTTTCCATGATTCCTGGAGGTGGTGTCCCTAACATTGGAGAGAGGGTCAATGGAGCAATGTCATGATATAAACTCAAGCTATGTCCTGTCATCTGCATAATTGCTGGGATTGCATAGTTGACCATATTTCATGTGAGTTGGCAGTGACCGCTAGTCTGTAGTCAGGATGGGGATTTGGAAAAAGAGCTGCACCTATGGTCTCTGATCTCCCTCTTGTAGCTGCTGCCAGCATTCAAAGCATTGCAAACGGGTTTCATAAACAAATCTCATTAAATGTTTTTAGACAGAGGAAGGCACATAGCCATAAATAGAAAATTGATAAGTGGGCAACTGTTAAAAATAGCTCATTAAGAAATGGTAAGTGGAGAAATAGTATGGATATGATAGCATAAGGAATATTCTATACACATACTTGAAGCCTTTAGCGGTTGCCAAAACTCTGATGAAGTGAATGAAGAGCAAATGGGTTGTATTTCAAACACATACCATTACACTGAGCAACAGTAACATTTTACTGCTTCTGTCACATTTTTTGACTGAAGTAATAAAATTTGTAAAATATAAAGAAAAATACAGGATTTATCTCTCCCTCCTGTCCTCTTCCCTCCCCCCTACCTTTTCTTATTTCAAATTCAAAACAGATCTCATGGTTAACAGTATGGCACTCAGGTTATGGAGATGTTTAAAAAAATCACTTGACAGATTCAAAGAAACATGCAGTTCTGTACACAACTAGAATAATAAGAAATACTTTCTTTCATATGAATTTTATGGTCATAGCTTATGTCTGGTGAAGCTAGAGAAGAAACGACTACAGAGCTGTTTCAGCCACAGTCCTACAAAGACTTAAGCCTATCTTAGGTCTTGTGCTGTAGGAGCAAAGGCAGGTAAATGGCATGGTGCACCAAGCTGATCACATGTTAAAACTTTTTGGTCTGCATTTTACTCGGGCTTGGTCCAAATGACTTCATTATTTAGTTCGAATGACCTTATTCAAATTGAGCCCCTTTGCAGGTGTTGCTCAATGCTATTGCCTTGTAAAATGGAATTCACTTTTCCAGATGTAGTCATGCATTACCTGTAAACAATTATGTAGTCCTCTGTTTTTAAATCCATGTGTTTTTTTTTTAAATGGCAGAGAATCTGCAATGTATTCTAAACCTGAAGACAAGCCTCAGAGTATTAGGGCTTCTGAATGCTTAGCTTAATTCATGTTAAGTGATATCATCCCATCACTGATGAACATTGAAATAATGATCTCACAGTGCACACAATTTCTTATAATTTGAGTTACATGCATTCTATTTCTATTGTTCAGAGCCCAGACTTAAAATACAGTCTTACATGCGCCCATCAACCTTTCGCTGCTGCTGTTCTCACTGAAATCTCAGTGCAAAATAAAAAAATGGTTTATGCCATTTAGTTTTTCCTAATGCATCCTTACACAGGGATAAGGATGGAGAGCCAAATGTGGAGTGGACCATCTCAGGCGAAGAGTGCTCCCCTTAATTTAAAAAGTGTACCTAATAATTCTTCTCTCACGCCCCTTCTCGTTATTGCTTTGGACTGAAAAGAAATAAATTATAACTAAGATCCGTTGTTCTGTAGGTTCTTCCTCCAGGTCTTTTCCCGGAGGGTGGTGAACGGCCTGCTTCAGCATCCCTGCTGGCTGCGATGCTTGCACATACCCTGTCCTCTGCTGGGTGGGATACGAAGCACTTAGCCCTGTGGCAGAGGTGCATGCAGTTAAAAGCTGGACGTTGCGTATAGTTTAGGTGTAAGGGACATATGTTGCAAGAGAAGGTTTCCAGAACCTATTTATGAAGTACTAAGTAGCCACAAATTTGATTGAAATACTTTGCATTTACAGAGTGACTTACAACCCTAAAGAATAGCTAATCACAGTGGATTAGTGACATGCCATCCTGATTTTGGTCTGAAATACAGTACCTTGCTCAATCCCAGACTAGGTGTTTGCATTGGGCCTCAGGCATTGCAGTGTTATGTTTTTTTTTTCTCCTTAACTATGGCTTTCTAATGGAAACGTTTAACCGTGTAATGTGTATTGATACAGTGGTCTAATACACAGTCTAGGTAACGAATGATCTGGATAAAGAGTATCATAACCATTGCCTATAAGCAGGAACAAATGATCTGCTGTGGAACTACCTGTACATGCATCTGTCTCTTAATTTCCACTAAAAAGCTTTAAGTAGCAGCGCTAAATACCCGATACAGATCTAACTGTGCTGTTCTGTTGTTCTGTTCTTTCATACCGACACAGATACGTTCACTTGTTCCATTGATGATTCCCTGTTGTTCTCTGGGGAAACTCAGAAATTACTTTGTGTTTTATTTGCATCCTAACGGGTCATTTAGTACTTTTTACTCAGCAGAAGGGTCAAATCAGTGGTGGTCTTCAAATGTGTATCTTAATATGTGTAACTGTGCACGCAGGCAGAAGAAGAGAGTATGTGAAAATTCTTTGCAGTTGCCCTGTGACTTCATTCACACTGCAGTGATTAATTGAAATGGGTAATTCTTTCAGAAAGGTAGTATATGTTTTCCTTGTTAATCTATGTGCTAATCTGTGTTCCTCTGACAACTTAATAAGCAAAGGGGTTACGTTATTGTTGTAAACCAGACAAACCATAAACAGACTGCTACCTAATGAAATGTCACTTTTATTGAGTTTTTTATTATTTCTTTCAGACCAGACTAGTTTGCATCATATTCTTGCTTTGAAGTGTAGCATTTGTTGGACATCTGACAGCATTTCTTTCCAACTGGGAGGAGTATTTCATAAATTCATTTCATTCTGAAGCTGCAAATATTTGGGTTTATGAAAGGAATTTGAATTTGGGAAATCTAGGGTACTATATGGAAGACATTATCTTTTCCATGTTCTCTCTCTCTTTTTTTTTTTTTTTTGGTTGTATCAGTTTGTTTCTATGTTAGTGCTGTTAGGGTTTTAGAAAGGGATTGCTGCCACCTTGGCTTGCACAACCTCCTTTCAAAGAAAGGAATTGACCCCAGCCTGTTTTTTTTAAAAGAAAATGTGGTTATACTGCAGAAAACATTTTGGTCTTTGGATCCTGAGTTGCCTTGATAAAAAGACATCTCAGCCCAGGATATCCTCTGCTGTGTTTGCTACTCCATCCACAATTTCCTGATGCTAGACAGGTGGGACTCCAATTATTATTCCCCTCCTCCCCTTCTGAGATGTTATTCCCTGCTTGCATTGAGTAGAGCTGGAGATTTAATTTAGCAGTCTTGACCCCACAGCAAGAGCTGTAAACCTGTAGTTAAAACTGTGGGATCTCAGCCATCTTTTTTCCTGAGTGTGCTGATGTAATGCAAACCACTTGCATGATGCACCTTGTGTGTCCTGTAAAAAGCAATATAATGGTGGTTCTTCTTTTGTGCACTTATTAATAATTGAAGATATTTTTCCTCAAGCACTCTTAATTTACATGCTTACAGAAAGCCCAATTTTAGTACCACCTCAATGAGTGGTAAATCAGTATGATTTAAGTCAGACTCTTAAATCCTTTGAAGGAGAAGAAAATTATCACCAACAAGAGATCAAATTGTCTCATGTCAAATTTTGAAAAAGGTGAACTTTGAGTATAAAAAGACAACAGTCAGAAAATAATAAAGTAGGAGTATCCACACTCACAAAAGGAATATTAATTTATGGTACCTACAGTAGAGGCATCTGTAGGAAGATTTATTTTTCAGCAGGGAAGGCTATTGTAAACAATTTCTAAGATGTACTTCTGCATCAGTAATGCCTTTTTTTTTTTTTTTTTTGAGCTTCACTTTTTATTTTCCATGTATTTTAGCAATTCATTTATTTTGGTCATCACCGGGGAAATCCCAGCCATGCCTATTTACAATGTGTCATCATGTGACATAATTTGTGTTGGGATAATTCTTCTTTTCCACAATACTTAACACTTCTGTCTGCACTACAAGTGCCTGGTGCTTTCATACTTCTTTGAAATACAACAATACTGTTTCCAGCTGTATCTACTTATCTAAAGTTAACTTCTGCAAGTGCACCTTCCACTTGGAATTGCGTTTATATTTCCAGGTTTCTGAATGCTGAGGAACAGTAAGCACCTTTCAGGTGCTCTTGTTTTTGACCCATACTTTTGGGATTTGCTTTCTTTCATTTCCAAGTGCAGATTTATATTGTTTAACAGAGGTAGCCAGAGAGATTTGCATGGTCTGTTTTGGAGGGCCCATGGGCCCCTTGCTGGGGTACACGAACAGGGTCTTGAGCAGGATGTTTTCCTCCTTGCTTGTATGCTCCAGCATCCCCCTCCCTTCTTCTGACTCTGTCACGGGGTCAGAGGATGGGGTTGGGATCCTGACTTCTGCCTTGGCTTGCAGAGACGCCACTATTCTCCTGCACCTCTTTGGGTTCAAAGACTGTCATGGTCTGGTTGCGCTTTCCCTGGAGCAGCCCTGTTGTTTTTTGTGGTGCTGGGGTCCCTTTGGTCAGTAATCTGGTAAGGCTCAAGAGTTACCTGCACTTTGGTTGGAGGAGTTGTCTGATTACTGCTGTGTCTGCATCAGTTAGACCAGACTGTTCCCTGAACCATACTGCTAACAACAGGGTGACTGTAGTGCCGAGTGTATGCAACTGTGTGGGTTATACATATATGTGCATTTTAGGACCAGGACCTGCAATGCAACTCATGTAGCTGAATCCTTAGGTTGAAGCGTTCTCCATGGCTTACAAGAAAAACACGTTCTGCCAGAATAAACACTTACCATGACAATTGCTGCTATAGATAAGTAGTCCTGCGTTTGTAACAGCAGTGTCTTTCCCCCTTACAGCATCAAATTAAATAGCAGTAAAGCGATCCCTCTATTACCGAGTCGTAACCCGATGAACTAAATAGTAGTGTCATGTCTATTTTCAGAAGCTTTGTTGCTAAAAACAGATCTTCGCTCTGCAGACTGCTTTAGCCTTTCCCAAAGTGACAGCATTTCATTAGAAATAGCTTGCTGGGCCTTCTTGCCCAGCTCCCCATTGTAGCGCCCTGGTCTGTCAGAGCAGACAGCTGGGGGAGTTCGGCATTTTCAAGGTTACGATCACAGCAGTTTCGTAAGGGCTTTATTTCAGTTCTCTTCTGGCTGTGCCGGGGACAGGTGCGGTCTGGTTCTGATTTCACTGGTCTTAATTTCTTATCTGACCTGGTAGTCAATCAAGGGCATGAGAGAGGAGCAAGAGAAAGCGGGAGAGGAGCGGCCTGAGACGGATAGACAGCGAGAGTGCAATGCTGAGCATCTGACTTTTCTCATCCAGGAACTGGCAGATCTGCCTGTCATTCAGTGCTGCTCTGTGTACTGACGCTGCCCTGTGCAAAATGGATTTCTGAGTGTTAACCATCGTGTTCTTCTTTTCCAAAGGGTCTTCTGTAGGATTTCATTTGCAGAGCACAGAGGGCAATATCTAGGGTAATTCCAGGGCTTAGTGGCTGTGATCTTTTGTCAACTTGTGAGTGAAATTAAACTTGGTATGAGCACCCACAATCTGAGCTTGTGCAACACAATTCCTGGCCAATGAGTGAAAAATCATAAACCTGACAAGTATTTATGAGAAAGAAAAATGAGATGTCATATTATAACAGGAATATATTCATTAAATCTATCAATTTCACAGAAACCAAGAATTCCCTCTTCAGTAAAAGGCTTTGAGTAGGTTTATAAAGTCAGATATTCTTTTATGAGATGTAACTTTTTTTATGCTAAAACACACTATGTTTAAATTCAGGTCAGTGTTTTCTAAGGCAGCAAGTTACAAAAAGGGCTGAGTTAACATGATGTTACAGTAGCCACTCTGTTTTTGAGAGGATGTTGGCCAATATCTCTGCATCAGCTTATTGCAGCTGGAACCATACCTGGAAACCCTTCTTACAAAAGCAATAAGCCTAACAGGCTAAACCTTCAATGTCAGTAGCCTTATGCCACTTCCCATTACCAGAGGATTTGATGCAGCAGGAATATAGCAAAGACTTCAAAGAACAATTTCCAGACGTCTTTCCCACATATGGGAGGTTGTTCCTGGAAGACCCTGGAGTGTGAGCCTCACAGTCTTTCCTGCCCACCCACAGGAGGAGAAAGGTGTGACTCCTGTGAGAAAGGAGAGAGACCCCAAAGCTGAAAATCTGGATGACTTCAGGTTCTTGAGGACATTCACTTATGTGGTCAGATTTTCAGTCCAAAGGAGAAGCAGTCAATATGGTGGTGATATGAGCGACTGAGTGCTATGTGTACGCAATGTAATTCAACTTAACATCAGTTCATACCACAAAATTAATTCCACTGCTACTATCAGTGAAACTTTGCCAGAGTTAAGCTTCCAGCACAGAATTTGCTAATGGAAACCAAAGCACTGGTGAGACTCAAGAGTTATGGCAGCACATGGTGGAGCTGGCTAGCTTGCTCACTGGGAAGGAGCCCTGGCTTCTTTCTATGTTCCAGGGGTCCTGGCTTGCTGCAGCTTCAGACGTCAGCTTGTCATGTTACCGTGTGGTCACAGCCTCATGAATAAACCTTTATAACCAGTGAGATTTGGACCAATTTGGCAAAAGGGATGCAGCACAAGAGGTGGGTAGACTGTGCGATCTAGTATGCCAACACGGATGGGCAGGTAGGGTACAGTCAAGGGAGGTAAAAAAAGACCAGAGTAGAAGCAAAGTTCAGCCGTCTTTGTACCAGATGAATGTCACGAACCAATATCTAAGTATAACGGGGCTGCTGTTAGCAGGTTAGATTGGTACCTGCTGCTGACAGAGATGAGCCCCATGCCGTTCCCAGCTCTGTGGGTGGTATAGCTGTCTCGTGCAGATTTCCAGTCACTTACATCTTTCCTTCTGGATGGCGGCATGTGGTGGAGGCACTGCTTGTTTGGTTTCTACTGCCCTGGTTCCACCTGCTCCTGATGGTTTGCAAAAAAGGAGGTTTGGTGGATGTGGTGGTTTTTTTTGTTTGTTTGTTTCACAGGTGATTTTGTTTTGTGGTTGGTTTTTTTTGTTGTTGTTTTGTTTTTGTTTTTTGGTTAGAAAGCACCTAAAATACCTTTTTGTATGAGTTAAGTAATGATTGGAATCCCTGTACTAAGGCAGTTTGCAGGGAGTTGCTGCTCATTTTGCCACAACCGTATTTCCAGATGCTACACAGATACCCAATTCTTTGGTATGCTGGCACCACTTCTTGGGTAACCTTAAACCTAAACCATCCTGTGCGTAGTCTGAGAATATGAAGGGTGGAAAAACATGGATGGAGGCTGAGGAAAGACAAAGGCTTTTACTGCTTAAATCCCCCCGCCGCTTATTGTCCTTTAGCAGATAGCAAACGAGCACTGTTCAGAGAAGCATGGATTGGAAAGATGTGCCAACTCCTGTGTAGTAACACGTTATGGAAGTTAATGCATAAGAACCTGTAAAACATGAAAAAACATCTGTACGTTGTTGGGTGCATAGGGTTCATGTTAAACTTTGAGCTCAGAAAGTCAAGAAGCACCTCTAATATTTTAACAAAATACATGTTTAAATGTAGTTCATAGATTTTGTGAAACACAACTTACCTATTATACCTAAGAATATTAGCTCTTAAATGTGTCTGTTTACAAATGGCAGCCTCTATTTTAAACTATTAGCATTAGATGGCCTTTCAGTATAATCAGTTCACCAGTATCATAAAGAAATACAATGTCTAAAAAAAGTACAATTAAACATGGTTGAGAAGTTGTAGTTAAAGCCTCAAAACCCTATTTTTCAGAGTGGAATTTAAAATCTGTTGTCTAAATAAATCAGTTTTCCACTTCAAAGTAATGAAAACCTTTAGCTGTAGCCCAAACATAAAGCTCTTGAGAGAGGAAAAGTTGTATTGTGTGAGAGACCTGACTTTAATAAATGTAAACCCTCACTAAACGATATCAGTTTTGTTTATTTGCCCATGGGCCACGTTTGGATTGATCTGTGGGAACTTTTGTGTTTCTTATCACCCAGTCACAAAAAAAGTATGACCGTATGTCTTCAAAAGAAAACTGGACCTTGGTCCTCTATAAGGTTACTTCTTATAGTATTATCAGTCATCATCCTTATGGCATGCAGAGATCAAAATACAAATATCCTTAACTGTTCCCCTATTTCTGAGCTTTTTGAACATTTGCAGTAATACAGCTTAAAGTTCAACAAGGTTGTTGCTGAATAGCCAGGGTAGTGGTGACAAAGTCTATCACCACTTACAAATGTAATGATTAAGTTCAAAGCCTTCAGACAGGGTTATTTGTTAGCAAAGAGGGCTCGAAAACTGAGACAAAGTATTAGCAATCAGGGAGCAAAGGGTGATGTGTTGTGACAGCTAGGAGGTATTGTGCTAACAGCTTGGTAACCCGGTTGGGAGAGCCTCCATTTGTGTGTTTCTCCGTGGTTCAGGTTATTTCCGCTTGTGGTAAATGAGGGCTTAATTTGGATTCTTCCTGCTGAGCCTGTATCAATGAAGAAAATTGGTAAATAAATGCTGTGTATAAGCAAGATGCTTTCAGAAAGCTGCCTGGAATTTTTTTGTCTGGAGAGAATGACCTGCTTGGTTTGACTTTTTTTTTTAGGCCAATTTTAGTTTTTAGTGAAACTTTGGGAGTTTGATTTTTTTTTTTTTGGGTTGTGTTTTTTTTTTTTTGTTTACCTGGCTATGGTGTCTGAATGGCAGCTCCTTTAGACTCACCCAGCACCACATCTGCTGATGTCCAGGCAGTGAAATCCCAGGGAGAGAGGAGAGGTGTGCCCCAGCCTGCCGCAGGCCAGGCAGTGAGGAGCACGGGCGATCCCTGCTCTGGGGAGATGCTCGGCGAGGGTTGAATTACCTGTCGGGGCCTTGAGGGCACGCGTGGCAGAGGGCACTTTACTGGTGCCTTGGAAAGGAGCAGCACACTCCTTTTTGTTGCATGCTGTTGACAGCAGGACACCGGATACCCACCAGGAAAATGGATGACCTCTTAGCTAGCATGTTGCCGCTTCAGATGCCGACGTGCCACCTTCCCCCTTTCCCTCCCTCCCTCCTGTTCTTCACCAACCTTCTGAGCGCTGAGCTCCAGTGCTGTGCAGGAGGTGCTGCGTGAGGCTCCGTGGGTGGCTCGGGCACTGACGTTCCCCAGCCACAGTGTCCCAGGTGCAGCAAGGAGTGAGGTGCCCAGCCAGAGCACTGGCTTCTGAAATGCTGGGGTACTGGGGGGCCCCTGAGTGGGGGTACTGGCAGCCTAGCAGGGGCTTGCTGCAAACCTGCTGTGCATGCTGAAAGCTGCCTCCTGCAACCTCTGCTGCCCTGCCTGGCCTTCATGCCCAGATAGGTGTCCTTCCAGTTCACAAAGGTGGAAATGTTTCTCCCCAGCAGCTCTCTGGTACCTAAGGGGGACCTCTGCCCTTTCCTTTGGGGGTACCTTGGGCAAACTTGTAGGAAAAAACGACACCAAGGTTGTTCTTAGAAGTTGATGCTAATGAGCAGAGGGCTAGGGAGTAATTTAATTTCCCTTCATGCTGAGACCTTGAAACAAGCTGTTGGGGTGGGCTTGTGCCACAGCCATTCTCTTTGCTTGTCAGAAAGAAGCCTAAAACACTGCAGCAGCTCCTGCCGCTCCAAAATGACTTTAGAAAAACTATAATTTAAAAATATCTGTATTTTTAAAGCAGTTCCTAGAAGACAAGCTCTGCCTGCCTCCTGGGCTCATCAGGGGGCTGAAGGGTCTCTTCGTGTGCCAGAACCACTTAGGGAGACAGGTGTAACATCAGTGAGTTTGGGGAATGTTTAATAACCCAATTGGCTATCGCCAAAAGGTGGCAGCGTCTACATCTGCTTTTCATTATAGCCCATGCTCCCAGTTAAGCCAAATATCCTAGATTTAGCTGTGGCGGGAACAGGGCAGTAACAATTGGTGCTGGATGAGTAACAACAGCAGATCCATGTTTGCGTTGTCTTGATGTTTTGTTGGTCAACCCAAGTTGAGGATAAATAGGCAGAGAAACAGATTAATGCTACTGATGGGCTCTGAGAAGCCATCCATGTCTATATTTCATCTCTTTGTGACGGCCCCAAGCTAATCCCTGGGTCAGGATGCTTCCACGCCTGGGGATTCAAAGTCCTGGTCTGAGCATGAGGCTGCCCAGAAACAAAGGTGCTGGGAAGTATCAGCACTGGGGTTTCTACAGCAGGAAACAAACAACGCAGGCTCGACAGTGCTGTGTCATGAGACACAAAGCAAACCCTTGAAGCTACACCATACGAGAAAGTACAGCTCCTGTGCATCCCAATGTAAATATATCTTCATCTCTTCTAGAAAGAGCCTCTACATAGCAAAAATAAAAGCACCCATATATGTATAATTTTAACTTTGCTGTTAAACCATCTCCATGTGGTAAAATGACTGATTGTCTTCAGATTTTGCTTCATTTTTAGTTATCATATGAAATAAAAAAATATTTAGCCAGCTTAGAAGGAATTCTTTTATCTCTCCTTAAAGGATAAACTTTTGTCAGAGTTCCTTAATGTTTTTCCTTTAGAGAAATATTCAGTAAGACTGCTCTGTTGCCCTTTTAATTTCCTTCTACCTTTTTCCTGAACTGCTCTGTTGCCCCAAGGTAACACATTAATTAAATTAGGATAAAAACTTTATGTTTCAGTGCAGAAAAAGAATTGGGCATGTTTGTTTGTTCTATGAAGGAATTTTTCTTTTTTGCTTTTTATCCTGTAAGGCCCTTCTGAAGTGCAACACTGAGTGAAATCTTTGCGAACAACGCTTCACATGCTGGGGCCTGATGTTTTAGTTCTGTTAAAATCAATAGTTTAAGTTGCAGAGGATAGAAGCCAGATTTTGCTTTGAAAGTTTCTTCTACAGCAGTTTACCTGCAGAGAAGTCCTAGTACTGTGGGGTTAAAGTGCCTCTTCGTGTGTGTGTCTCAGCATCAGCTGAAGTCAATGTTAATTGCGTACTCATGTACTCAGAGACTGGTCTTTAGACTTTTATACATACACTCAAAAATTATTTTCAGTTTCTGGATCGTGTCATATAACAGCCTCTTGCAGTTCCCTGTTGCTACCAAAAACTGGTTATGCCCGTGCCTTACAGACAAGAAGAGTCAAAGGTGGGCTGAGCAGCCTTAGAAAATAACACATTTATGTGTGATTGCTTTTGTCACGTGCTAATAGGATCGGTGTAAATTTTTCCAAAGGATGAATGTTATATGTGGAATCTCAACGATGAATGTTATGGATTTTGTCTCTATCACAGTGGCACTGAAGTAAATAATTGAGAACAGCGCTGCTTGTTGAGAGTGGTGATGTCCTGGTCTTGGAGGTTTTCCTGGGTTTCCTTGAATGGTGCCAAATCCATCCCAGGAACAATATAATTCACTCGTGTTTTTTGGATAACTCTTCCGGTTTAGTATTAAATAATGTAGACAGAAATTTGGACCAATGTTGAGTGATGGTAATATTGATCAAATTAATTACTGGAACCACAAAAACCCTTTTTGAACAACTTACAGCTAAAGTGAGGCTGAACAACATCTGTATCATATAACCCATTTATGGACCCTTGTTCCTTGAGGAAAAGGGTTACTTTGGCTAAAACTTCATGTCATAGTTTCAGTTTTTACTCCTTTTAAATATCTACTGTGTTTTTAATGCATAATTTAAATAAGTCACTACTATTTTACTAACTATGTTTATTGGAACATTCCAGGTTTATGGCACAATATTTAACAGCAAAAGCAAGATGCGTCAAAACACATTTTCTTGCTAAGCTTGTATTGTCTCTTTGACTTCACCTCTGAAAAACCCCCAATGTTTCCAGTACTATGTACTGCAATAAAGACTAGAACTTGAGAGTATATTGTCTAGCTAAAAACCAGCTGCTCAGACCTAAATATCTTATCAGAACTTGTCCTTTGTGACAAAATCTGATGGCATATGTTTCTTTTTGACACCTTCAAAATATTTTTATCTCCCCTTTCAACATCTCATATGCATCACAGTTTAGCCAGCTGAGTATGTAATACTTATATGCCTTGTAATTTTTTTCATAAGTAGAAATGAAGTGGTTGAATCAAGATGATAATAGGATCTGAACAATTCAATATTAATATAAAAAGTGAAACATTTCATGTAAAAACTTGGAACAAGGTTAGAATTTTTGTTCTGGTATTTCAAGTTCTCATCTTTATTTTAGACCATTTTAAAAAATAACAATGGAAAAGAGGAATGCTCATTGCAGTTGTCTAATTTATTGGACCAAGGTCTACAAGACTGCCAAAATTCCTGACGTTTCTTATTAATGACTTTGAAATTGTATCCCTGTCTCAGTTTTTAAAAGCCTTAACAACGTACCCAGAAGTTTTCCTTTTCCTGAAGAAAATTAGCGACCTTAACTGTGCCATGTTGATAAAGCCTGCAGCAACCGAACTTGCTAAATCCTCCTGGCAAGCAAGGAAGGCTACCTTTCCCAATGCCTCATGTTTTCGGGGGGGAAAACCCCTCAGACTCCAAACCCCTTAGTTTGAGCTATTTATATCCAGGTGAAGGATAGGAGGATGCTTTGCAACTTCTTTGTTGTCAACTTCATTCCATCTCAGTCCACTATTTAGTTAAAATACTCTTAATAGTGTATACCTGTTGCTTAGGCCAGGAACCCTGCATTTCATTCATAATTTCTTCATAATGTGAAATCACTCCTTTAAGCCTCAAGCTTATTTCACTCCATCAGGCTTAGAGTGATCTCTAAGATTCACACACAAGTAAATCCTGAAAGATCAAGGGGTAAAAAAAAAAAAAGTACCTTCTTACTCTCAGGTCCTGACCTCCTCCTCTTCCAAACCCAATACCCAGTGATCACAGAAAACCTTTTGCCTATAACTATGGAAGTAGCCTTGCTTTGGGAGGAAGCACAGAGATGCAACACCTACCAATATGCAGCAACTGCACCTTTATGGGATATCTTTAGGAATTAATATGACTCAGCCTACCACCCCAATGTGTCTTTCCTCCACTTGGCCTCTTTGCTGTGCTGCCTACAGTACTCCTTGCTGCTGGGCTGGTGGAAACCAAGAGCTCTGCAGCTCCTGGAGATCTATCCAGCACCTGCTGGGTTCTCACAGGTCTCCATGGGTCTATACAGATGGTATAGGGAGTGTTATGGTGTTTATTTCCTGTATTGATACCAGACATCTCTAAACTATGCCAAAGGCGTCACTGAGAGAGCTTTAAATCTGGCTGGCTACCTGGCAGCCCAGTGATCGGCACTACGGGACAGTACAGGCTACCGCAGCCCACCCAGGATGCTGGGCCTTTCTTTCAAGGATTCATTTGGGTTGATCTGTAAGGTCTGTAGGTCCTAGTCCTTATTAATGTGGCTAGTGGGTCCAGTTAAGTTGTCTTAATCTTCACATACTTTGCAAAATGCCATTCTAAGTACGTGGACACTTGGCTTATTCCAAGTATGCCTGGTGAATCATAGGGTGTACTACGAATTTTTTTCTTTGGAAGAACTGTCTGTTTGCCAGGAATGAGATGCTTCTCTTCACACAATCTTTTAGGAAAGGAAAAGAGCAAAAAGACAGGCGATATATCCAGAGTAATATATAAAGTTTGAGTATTTCTGTTTATTACAGTGGAAGCAGGTCAGGCACTTTTTTCTTTTTTTTTTTTTCTTTTTTTTTTTTTTTTTTTTTTTTTTTTTTTTTTTTTTTTTTTTTTTTGAATCGCAACTTGATTCTGCGTTACCAAACTTTGGAAAACACTTTGGGAAATATCCAGAGCGATTAGGGAATATCCCAGGAGCAACAGGCAACATTCTCCAAAACATCACATTTTTAATTCTTTCCATGATTTTTAGCAGCCTCTAAGATTTCGTTTTAAAGACCTTAAGACAAAAATCTCTTCTTGCATAATACTGATGGTGATTACATCATGACAGAAGAAAGGAATCTGACTTGTAATAAATACTTTCCATTTCTGCTATAAATATAGCTTTCCCAGTGTAAATCAATTTACAGTTGCTCTATTAAGTCTGTAGAAAGTTGCTCCCGCACAGAGTCCGGAGGGAATGAATGCAAGCATCCTGCCTCCAGAGAGCGGCCGAAAAACCCACCTGTTCAGGCGAGCACTGAAACAAGATGACGGATGTCAGCGTGACTGGTTCGTGCCGATGCTCTCACGTATTTACCCGTTCATAGCCTATGCTCTGTCTTTTCCTGCCATGCAGCCGGGATCGGAGGGAGGTTGAGCCTTTTCTGCCCTATTAACTTTGGCATGTTTGCTTTGCTTTTATCTCCCAGTCTCCTCTCCCCAGTAGCAACTGCCTTGCCCTCAGTCCGGAGGATGGCCCCATGACTCCTTTGTTTAACTGCTGTTATAAGCTGCCGCACAAATTGCTCGGCAGAGGGTGATTTGTAGTGACAAGGCTTGAACCTTATCCCCGGAGATTCACCAGATACCTCTGCAATGCTCTGCGCATCTCAGGATGGGGAATAGGAAGCTCCCACTTTCAAGCCTGATCTTACATCATCCTAGCTATTGCATAACAGTTTAGCTGAGATGCAATGGCATGTCCTCCTTCTCTCTGTTGCATTAATGTGGCTCTGCATGCTCACAGGAGGTGAGCCAATCCCTCTTTCCCATTATTTATGGATCAGTATGCATGTAGTGGTTTACACACATCCTTTAAGAATTATAGGGATAGATCAGATCAACAAAAATTATGCTCTTTTAAAATGTTTTGAGGAGAAATGGATAATTTGCTTAAGAAGAATGTACAGGATGAAAATTAGTCTTGTGTATGCCTTGAAGTGCCACAGTCTAACTCACATAACTTACAAATACTGAGAAAATGGCAGAGAATTAGTTTGGAAGACCATTTTACTTGTGTCTTCTTTTCTTTTAAAATTTCTTTGCTTTCAAATTTCAGGTTTTGCTTCTCTTTATTTCTCATTTTTCACTGAATCTGTGATATGTGTTAATATGCTGTTGTTGGTTTGTTGCTGCTCCCTAACTTTGCCTGATTTCCACCTCACGTTTTGACTTCTGATGAAGATTGCATCATCTGTTTTAGTCCGTTAATACTTGAACATTTTCCTTTTTGTGATCCATCTTGCTTTTATGTTTTTAAATTGTATCTGATACCTATTCTCCCTGCTAGGACTATAACAACCCTCTTCTCTTTCCCACCATTTCTTAGGGCTCTGTAATCCCATAGCTGATGGCTCCTTATCCTCTCAAGCCTTCAAACAATAACAAAACAAAACTGTAGACCTCCTCTCCTCATTCATCTTTCTGCTGCAGAAATATCTAAACGCCAAGCAGAGGCATGCGAGTGTGTGGACTTGGCATGGCAGACGTGGTTTTGTTTGATCAACTGGTCGTACAATTACTGAGCATCATTTCTGCTGTTCTGAGGGTGGTTTTGCAGCACTTAAAGGTGGCTGTGGGAAGAAGCTGATGGAAGTTCTGCAGCTGGATTGGGGATAAGGAGCCACCACGTGCAATCTCCTGTTATTGCCTGTAACTAAATCCCAGAGAGTGGTTCAGCCTGTCCTAGTGGGCATGAGGTTACTTAAGAGTAAATGAAGGTAATTTCTCTCCCAACCCTGGAATAACTTCCCTGTACTTTGCTGCTCTGAGTAGGCTGGTGCCAGGATCCAGTGCATGGGCTCAGAAAAGAAAGAGTGAAGGTACTGGTAATTTTCCTGTCTTGTGATCTTGAAGTATGGGCAGACCTGTCTTGGTGATAAAGTATGGAGACCCCCTTTTTGTCCCCTGCTTTATCTCCTTCGTTCTGCCCTTCAGAAAAAGGGTTTTGGCTTTGATTGATCCAGGGAACAACTGGAACTTATGGCAGGCTTATGGCCTCAGGATTAGTAGTCCAAAAGAAATAAAAGGCTAATGGCTTTGAATTAAGAGGCTCATTTAAGACTTGCGTGTGCAGTTCTTTATACTTGCGAGAATATATGCAAATGATAAGAATTCTGTATGGGCTTTGAGACTACAGTAATTCAATTTACTTTGAAAAACATAGCTAGGGTTCCTGTACATTACTATTATCCTTCATTCTGTATCTCTCACATACTTTATTTTCAACACATTCAGCATAGTCTTCAAGTTGGAGCACTGAATCTGTGTTCTCAGTGCAGTCGTCTTTGCTAGGGAAGCTGAACATCCAGCCAAGTGACCAAGCTAATTGATGTACATCTGGAGAAAGTCTGGACGTGGATGTGACTGGTATTTTACATGTACTGTATCAGTGTATTGGTTACTTATACTGCAGGAGTGCCTAGAAGACCCAAAAAAGTTTGTTGCCTTAAAATATTAAAGACCACACAAAAAACTGAAACAGTTACAG
>VXBL01005395.1:503920-537696 GCA_013400195.1 Aramus guarauna | reverse complement strand
AAAAAAAAAAAAAAAAAAAGTGAAAAAGTGCAACTTCTGATTCTCTGGTAAATTGGGAATACTGAAAAATTGTTTGTACAGTAGATATATTGTGTCATTACATGCTGTGCACAGATTTCCTTTTGCACCAGGGACATTGAAGATGTCACATTAATTGTATTTGTACGATTTCATCTTTGCTGAAAAAGTTGCAAGAAGTTTTTCTTTGTGTATTAAAAGTGTCACAAAATCACCAGCACAAAAGCACAGATGTTTCGTGGCTGACACAGGCTTGGGACTGCTTGTTTCTGCATCAAGATATTGTTTAAATAGATAAAAAAAGCTAAACATTTTTTTTTTTCTGTCAGAGATCTAAAGAGATGAATGACAGGTCTTATAATAATGGTAAATATGCTTGGGGCAATGCAGAGGCCAAAGACCATGACCCTGCGTTGGTAGAACACTGTTTTCTGGGAGAATCCTAAGAATTTTGAGTAGACTCAAACATGCATGGGAACATTTGGGATGGTTTCAGCTTTTTTCTTTTTTTATCTCTTTAGAATAACTTATAAATATTTCAGAATGCCCCTGCGACATGTCTGGTCCTGTGTGAAAAAATTTAAGGGAATATATTTTAGAATTGTATCCCAAGTATTTAAAAGGACTATTGTAAGGTTAGAAATTCCTCCCAAGAGCACTCATTTGTAACTGTGCTGGGTACCTTGTATGCGACTAACAAGGAAAATCCTGCTCTAGAGGTATGAACTAACCTGCATGTCACAGCGGATGAAATAGATGGAATAAAATGACTTACAGAAAAAATAGTGGGTGTTGTCTTTCAGGGCAGATAGAACTTAGTGGCACAGTAGGAAAAAGACACCAAAACACGTGTGTGATGAAGAGAGTAAATATAAATGAGACAGTACTGACACTTATTTCTCACTGAAGGTTTGTTAATGGGCACCTGTGGTTTTCTTGAGGGTTTGGAGCAGTCTACACCAGCAGACTCAAAGCTGAGCTGAGGCTGAAATTGAAGTCCGTTTAACACAAGCAAGCTGTCAGCAACTTGATCACATCATCAAAGCTGATATAAATATACCAAGATGACTGAGTCATTCAGTGTCTGAAAAGTATCACATCAGGGGATTTATCAGTCACGGGGAGAGAGGAGAGAGCCCCAGTGAACTGATTGTTTGATGTCTTTCTGAATGGTATAAATTCGATAACTGGAAAGGGGAATCGCCAATAAAAAAAATTGTGTTCACGCATGAACCAGAGTGAATTCAAGTGCCTACAATGTAGGGAAAACCACCATGAATGCATCAGAAAGTTGATTTTTTTTTTTAATCAGGTGAATTTTTTAGCTTAATTATGAATTTCTAGGGAACCTCTAGAACTTCTCTTTGAAAAATGATCACTGCTTTTTTTTATGCGTTAACCTTTACTTCCAGCTATTTAATTACAATAACTATAGAATAACACTGATCACTCCACAGCAGATTATTTGTGTCCAAGTAATTCTTTCTAGCAGCATGCAAGTTTTTAAAAGGTTTATTTTACCAGTATATTCATATATATGGATATCCCCATACTACCTAAAGGGTCACTGATGTTGGCAGAAGTCCTTCCACTGATATCACTGGACATCAATTGGAAGCTTAAAATACTATTGAGGGCCAGATCAGGTCATTATAGTGCATTACAAAGTACGCAGGAACCTAACAAATATAGGCTAAGTTCAGAAGTGTGCTGAGAGGTAGCAATGTTCCAAACTTGTGACTGAAATGGATAATTTTTTTTTTACTGTGTCACATTGTTTCATTTTGATGTTGCTGGGAAAAAAAAAATTTATTTGGATGCTTTTGGCATGAAATAAAAAAGCATATGTTCTTTTATACCTTCAGAGGAATCTTTTGTTTGAGTGCGTATATCTTGTCAAATGCTATAGCTTCTGAGGGAACATGCTGTTTCATCTACTTGTATTTATTAATATGAAGCTTGAACATTTTGTTAGTCATAATATCATGATGCCAGGTGTCCCATTTTGTATTTTGTTTCTGAGAAAGGCTGTGTTGTAACAGAGAAACATGCTAAGGTAATTTTAGGTCTGTCTTGTTTTAGTCATGTCTACAAGCAAGCCCTACAGCAGAGGAGGTTAGCCAATGTGCCTGGCAATTATCTTCTTCAAAGACTTCAGCACTTGGTTGTTTCCTTATTTGTAAGGAGTAACAAGCCATAAAAAGCAGGGAAAGCAGAGGCAAACTCCTGTTGTTTATGTGGCTTCCCTTACCCAGAGCTTTTATAATCCACTTTGAAAGTCACGAGCCCTCGATTGCTCCATCCTGTACTAAGAGGACTGCAGGGGGCTGCTCTATCTGCCGTGCGATGGAGATGTGGTCCCTTGGTAAGGCAGGGTGATGTCAGTCCCAAGGAGACAGGTGGCTCCGGCTGTCCCGTCAAGGAGTAGGGTTTACCATGATGATAGTGTGATGGTTTTGCAGCACCTGAGGACAATCCAGCTGGGTGCTGGACAGGGTAGCAGGCATTGTGTCAGCTGCCTTTCATAATGATGCTTGCAGACTGGGGGCTAGGATAGTACTTGCCAAAGCCCAAACGCTGGCTCTGTTTCACTTGAATAGATTATATACATCTTTTGCAGTCTTGCATAAGAATATTTCTACTTAACTTTTCTTCAGGTACTTTGATGTGAATTGCATGTTGGGTAAGTTCAGCAGTTACACTTAATTTTTATCTCTCAATAGCAGACAGAAGGAAGGTGGGGACTGTTTGCGGGACTTGGCAATGGTGGCAGTGTTTGTCTTCAGTTGGCACCACAGGTACAATTGCTGAACGAGTTTCTGGACCTTAAGCTGACTGTTTAATCAGCACTGGAACTTTCTGGGTAAACAATGGACTGAAATCACTTGCCTGACACTAATATTTCCATTATATTTTCTTACTCGGAGTACTGTCAGATTGGACTGGACTCAGCCATGTTTGCTGTTGGAGTTTTCAGTGTTTGTTTAAAAAAAGGAATATTCTGAGAGTGCAAGAGTTCTGTTATCATTTTCATCTGCATACATAACTTTCAATGACTGTAATGGGAAATACGGAGAGGGAACAGATTGCCTAAGAATGCCTGTCTTTAAAGCAATTAGTTTGATAAATGACCTGACTGAGACTGGTCAGAAAGACAACAGAAGAGAGACTTATCTATGAAGAGGTACCAAATCGCAGTGACCGTTCAGGACTCCTTTGCACTGGGAAAGGCGTGCAACTTTCGGTCTTTACAATACTTTGTTTTTTCTGGTACTAATTTATGCATTTGAAGCCTTTGGAGCAGTTGCTCTTATCCTCTGCATTTAAGGCAAAGGGAGAAGGAGGCAGGAAGCTTCAGGGGTTCTCCAGATAGAGAAGTGGTAGGGTCTTATCTGAGGAATTTCTGGTGGTTCTTCCATTCATTGACTGCTGGAGTATCAGTTACTGGACTGCATGGGGCGAGCAGCAACCCAAGCTATGTATAGGTTCTCCAGATGCAATAAATCTTGAGAGGATTCAACCCAGACATCTTTCAGCTATTGTGGCCATTTCCAAAGCCCACGGTATGATGCAGATCTCACGTCAGATGTCTCATGTCACTATGAGCTGTCATTTCCGTAGGAAACTATTGAAAATTAGTGAGGTTTTACACAAATAGGTCTGCGTTATCTCCTGCAGCAAACTTAGAGGAATGCTGGGAATGAAGTCCTGTTTTCTGGTTTTCCCCCCATTGGTTTCTCAAGAGGCCTTCAGATGCTCAGGAAAGACAAGTACTGTAAACAGTTCAGCATATAAATGACAACACATACTTTGGTTTCTAACATCAATAAATAATTAAAAAGATATTTTAGTTTACATTTTCATATTTTCAAGGTTTCTAGCAACAAAGCTTGTCTTTTAGTATGTGGGTTGGCTTTTTTTTTTTCCCTGTCTGTGAAAAAACAGCTGGTTGGGGCAGATTGGTGCAATTCTTTGGTGGAATGTTTTTCCATTGATGCATGCTGTTTAATAAAGAGTTGTTTTCCAACAAAAGTTATGTGCTCATCCTCTTAGAATTTTTTCTGGGAAAAACCACCAAACAGACAAATCTGTAACCATGGTTATTAAAATGGGAAGCTCAGTTTCTTCTAATTTTCAGCATTTTGATGTTATAACCTCAGATTTCAAAATGAAAATGTAGGAAGAAACTCAGAGTTTTATTTTTATTTTTTTAAAATTTCTAAGTTGCTGGAAACTAATTTTAAATGTGTTTTCCTTTCAACTTGGGGCAAATTCCAAGATGTACACATTTCCTATAAAGGATAAATCCTGTGCCTAAGGCAGTAAAGCACTAGGTTTTATCTTGAACACTCAAGTTGTTGGTCAAGAAGATGCTTACACTACGCAAAATTATTGAGGAAATGTAACAAGTCTGTGTGCCAACTCTTACTTTTGTGAGCCTTTAAGATTCTCTTGACTTCAATTTGTGTCAGTGACAGGAGTTTTGAAGTATGTCATCTGACAACTACAGAGAAGCTAGTGAGGAAGAGGTGTAGTTTCCCATGACGTGTGGGAGGAGCTTTAGCCGGGTGGGAGGCTGAAATGTCACACTTTTAAAAAGCTAGGTTTTCAGTTCTTATTCCCATGCTTTTTCTACCTGCTCCTCTTTGCTGTGGCACTGCTTAGAGGAGGCTTTCAAGCAGCTCCAGCAGCAAATGCAAATTTAGTAATGCCTTGAAAGATAGGATTTTTCAAGAAAGGGTCTTGGTTCCTAACCTCCTCAGTTTTCTCTTGAATACATCATATTCATGGGTTCTTCCTCCCAGGGTTTGCTTGTTCTATGTTTAGCTCATGCAGTTCCTTATAATAAGAGAAAATTTGAGTGGTAAGTAGTGAAGTCCTAGGAGGCTGCAGAAATCTGTTCATCAGGATCCCTTAACATAATGCTCTTTACAGTGTAATGAGTTTAGGTGCAAAATCTTTGTCAGCCAAATGAGACGTGGTCTTGTAATATATGTTGCGGGTTTTGTATATTTGTGTCAAAAATGTGTAAATGATCACAAATTTCTCAAAGCGTTAAGGTTCACCCAAGGCTCAATGTTCTCTCTCAATTTTTTACTGTATCAACACACTGCCATGGCATTTCCTTCTTAGATTTGTATTTTCAAGCTGCAACATGATTTAAAACTGAAAACCATGTTGATATGACAAGTGGTCTTGCTTGTGCCTGTGATACCATAAATAAGACCTGGGTGTTTTTCTGTGTGGGGTTTGTGTGTGGGGTTTTTTTTGTTTATTTGTTTTAGGTTTGGGTTTTTTGTTTGTTTTTGTGAGAGGGGAAAAGTGATTACTACTAGCATTTCCGTACAGCTTTATACCTTGCAATCCAAGGTTTTTTTCTCTGGTCCCCTCCGTGGTGCTTGTCCATCTATGGACAGTCTAATACTGTGTATTAAAGTAGTTTGGGCCTCTACCTCCTTTTGGCTTGTTGCTTGTTTTTTCTTCACCTTCCCAGCAAGACTGTTCATTAAGTTGCGGCTAGAATTGTGAAGTTCATGTCGAAACCCAAAATATCTTTACATCTGGAGTATATTGAGCATTTTTTTTTTTTTTTAAATAACCTTATCTCCAGTCATTGACATGATGGCTATTTATGGATACAGGCATATAAGGCTGTCTCTGTTCTGAGTCAATACGAGTTTTGCTATTGTCTCCAGTGGAAGCTAGGGTTATGCACTTGGACATAAAAAGTTTGATGGAGGCTTTAATTAAGTTTGTGAAAGTCATTAGAGGATGATAACCTTTCGTACGTCCTGACCTCAGCTGGATTTTGAACTGGCTACCTAAAGGTTAAAGATTCTGTATCCCCTTTACAACGCTTTGATCCAGGAAGCCCATTTTATTTTCAAATCCTTTAAATTTCCCGTTTTCTGGGTTCACTTGAAATGGTGGTGGGTGGTTCTTTTGCTTTAATTTCCTGCTCGTCCTTCTTCCCCATGCATCCCCTCTAAATGAGGTTGCTTGGGGGATCTGGCCTGGTTATTAGGCAGCCTTGCTGTAGCACTCCCTTTGAGACTCTGTCTTCTCTTGAGCAGACAAGAGAAGGTCTTCGTATAGAGAAGGTCTTGGATAATGCAGTTTTGTATGTTGAGAAATACTTGAATGACTCCCATACCTTTTTTTTTTTTTTCCTTCTCTCCTGGAGTTTGATATCTGGTAAAAATGTACAGTCAGAAATTAGGAAAATGGGGGCTAAAGTGACTTGAGGAGAAGGGTAGGAAACATGAGCATTTCTGATGTTTAAAAGATTTCTCTAAACCCTCATGAATGAAAATTCTGGGTTTTTTAGTTGTTGATACTTTGGCATTTCTGTCCTGCCATGCAGTCCGTAACCTGATACCAAAGAGTTTACCTACGTTTCCCATACCAGAGCTTTGAAGTTTGGTTACTCTGAAATAAGGGGCAAATTTCTCATTGCTTTCCACAGAGCCAGGGAAAGGGGCTTTCTGATCCACACAGCTGAGCTGTCTGTTCTGGGATAAATCCTTTCCTGTTAGATTGCAAGAGTTTAAAAAACAAAACAAAAAACCCCCAAAACTCTGTGCTTTCAGTCCTAGTTACAATTATTTTGGGAATCAGACTTTCTCTGTTCACTTTTAATTCCAGATCAAGACAGAATACAGCAGAGAAACGTACTCAGGCTGTCCAGGATTCCTACCTGCCTTTAGTTTGGATTAAAGTCTGGGTAAATTGTTAATTTTCCTGCATTGGCTTACTTATCCTGTTGTAGAACGAGAGCAACTTACTGTTGTATCTGCATATTATGACTGTTTTTTAGCCTTATAGTACCCTGAACTCAAACTCCATGTTAAAATCACGGAAGTCTCCAAAGCTGCAATATACATTTGGATTCAAACCCAAATGTTGTAACTTCTGTTAATTTAATATTTTTAAATATACCAGCTGAGCCTATCCTGCCCTCTTCAACACTCTAATTTCATTAGGAAAAAAACACCCAATTGCTCTTCTTGACAAAATAATTTAAATGAATTAAATGTTACAACTTTTTTTTTGTCTATCTTCTGTGCTCCAGCTGTAGAAAACCACTCCCTTTTCCAGTTAGCGTGTTGATTTATTGAAAATAAAATGCTGTCTTTCTAGTATTCTGTCCTCACAACTGCAAAATCCCATCTGATCTCTTGTTAACAAATTGATCACTCTTCTAATGGTTTTAAGCTTTGAGTTTGAATCTTGGTGTCCGAGTAAATCCCAGAAGCCAAGGGACATGCTGAGACTCCATTTATCTGTCATTGATCTCTTTACTTGTGCAATCACCATTACACCGGGAAATACATGGGGATGGGGTAGCCATCAGTAAGTCACCAGTTTTATGCCTATTCTAGTTGTGAAAGATACCTATACTTTTCTGCTTTCTTATTGCTAGTAAAATGCTGATCTTTTAAACCTCTCCTCACTAATTATGCTTCTAAAATCTTGGAGGTTATTGTACACAAATTATTTTTCATCAGTTTCAATTCACCTTTTGGTGATTACAGCAGCCTGCAAGAGCTATGAACGGGAGCAATTTGGCTGGTTTCTTGGCTATAGATTGAGCAGATGAATGCCAATGATTCTGCAGCTTGGAAAAGTGAAAATTCTGGTAAACAATTTTACTCTTCATTTTCTTACTAAAAAGATGAACTAAAATATCTTTAAATGTAAATAAATGCTTGTTCTTTGTACAGTAATTTTTTTTGCAAACCACCAACCTAAATCAACTATTTGCAATATTAAACTATGAGGCTGAAGAAAAGATATAAATATTCCAGATATTATTTACTCTTCAATAGGAAGCATTGGAGGGGGTTGGATTTTTGAATTGGTTTTCTTGTGGGATTTTTTTCCTTCTTTCTTTTCCTTGTTTTGCATTTTTTTTTTAGTAGCCAACCACATCAAATGTAGTTTTTGTTGTGTGAAGTAACTGAACTTTCACTCATGCAAATAAATATCCTTTTTCAGTGCAATAGGAAATCCTTTGCAGAAGTACAGCCTAGTTTCACTCCGTAATGGTACTTAAGTAGGATACCGAAGGCAGTGACATCATCTTACATCCCAGAAAAGACAGAATGGGGTATGGTGGGATTTCTTTGAAGTATCATAGTGTCTACCTCCAGTTAGTCGCATTCCCGTTAAGCATTTTACTTGAACAAAACCAAGACCAGGTGATTTATATAGTACTTCGTACTGTTAATAAAGATGAGAAACTGACAGGGGAAAACCCTCCTTAAATTATTCACCTAAACTGGACTGTGGTTTAATTGCCTTCTGATCGTTGTTACTCAAACTAAAGTCTGTTTTAATGGCAGTACCTCCAAAAGCATTACATGTCAAAAGACAGGTTCAGGGATTTGCAATTTGCCTTTATTGTTTTTCTGTAGATCTAATCTATGAAGGATAAATTGCCAAAAGAGGCAAAGGAGCCATCTTCACCTTATACCTTAGAAATGGAGACAAGATCTTAAAAATTCTGGCTACAAGCATGATAATTTCACAAGTTGCATAAGCAAGACAAAATGATTAGGAGAAATAAGAAACATTTGCATCTTTTTGCTTAACTGCTTAATTCCTTCATGTTTGCACTCCATCTCATTTCTGAAGGGTTTGCAGGGTGTGACTGGATATTTTCATCAATCCTGTTCAGAGCTGCTAATGTTTTCTTAACTGAATTTTTAAACTCTTCTAGTCAGTCAACGGCTCTGCCTCAGACAAACCCTTTTGAGTTTGGATTTCTTGCTATTTAAAGATGTGATACAAATAACTTCAAAAACCTAGAGATTTCTTTTGTTTGACAGACTCTGCAATATTGGAGAACAGTCCACAGAAAATCCCCTTTATATAATATCAGACATAATTCATGGAAGAATCAAGCCAATAAACCTGCCATAGCAAGAGAAGCAGCTTCCCAGCTGCGCTCCATCCCCTTCTGCATTGAGCTGGGAGAACGCAGGTGATTAGTTTTGTGAACATAAACTTACACAGTTGATATCATTTTGGGACATAAGTCATTGCTGGTACACAAGGCCTTTGTTTTGAGGCAAATAAAAATGGAACCAAAAAACCACAAGTTAGAGGATTTACACAACTCCTATGCCTTTGAACCTAATGCTTTACAGGAAAGGATAGGGCTCAACCCAAATTGTGCTTCAGTCTCTCCCGCATATATATCAAGTATCCGCTGATGCTGCTGAGGGCTGATTCATTCCTCTGTTTTCATATGTACCTCTCCTACCCCCAAAAATGTAGGACTTCTCAAGCATGTTGCTAACTGGGGTCTTACTGTGGCCTCTCCCTATGGACCCGAGATTTTAAGGTCTTATAACTGCAAGGGGGAAAAAAAATTGTGCACCTTTTTTGTCATATTACATGAAATAGAACTATTTTTAAGCTAACAAATTAAAGATAGGTATACTAAGATTGTCCTCTGTAGAATTAGAGAGATGGGTCTGGCTCCTGTCCAGCCAAACTCTTCAAAGTTTCTCACTGTTTTGACATATCTAACAAAATTCTACATACTGCATAAAGCTTGAAAAGTATAACAGGAAATAGTGATGTTAACAAAATAAGGCAATAACAACTGAAGTGCAAATTTAACCACGTGACGAAGCTAATATTTTCTCTCTGTAAAGTACTTACATATACAGCGTACTGCTTCTCTTCTGATTAATTTAGGGGGAGAAGAATTCTAGCCATCTATGCCTCTAGGAATTGGGTAAATGGGGTCTCTTGCCATGATAACTGGCCAGAAAAGATCATCATCATGGTAGTGCACTTTGAGTTCAAGTCCTACCTAATGGCACTTGGGTTAAACTTTGGGTATACTGCCCAGTGTTTAAATATGAACTACTCAAAGATACAGAAGTTTAAAATAACAGCATGCAGATTTCTTTATAGAATTTAAAGAATGAAAAACACTTGAAAAAATATCAGCAGGCAGGGGCAGGAAGAACAAACGGTAACCAAATTGGTTCCTGTGACAAACCATAACATTTACTTTAAAGCATCAGCGTGCTAGTCAGTAAAAGTCAAGCTACTACTCTTTTAATAGATCCCAGGCCTTCTTAAACTCACTGGTCTGCAAGTATTACCAGGTCAAGAGCAGGTCAAAAAGTGAAAACCCATGTGAAAGTAAACTTTAAATATCTGCTTTTGAAGAGCTATAGCAGACTGTCTCCTCTATAGTAAATACACTTCCTCTGTTTGTATGGCATTATACAGTATACTGTACTTAAAACATTGATACTTCTGCACCATTTGTTCAGCTAAGAATTCAAGAGCTCCCTCATTACATTTTTGCATAAACCCAATTTATTTTACTCTTAAGGTTTGGGGGGATTTTGTTTTAATTTTCATGGGATTTGACTAGATTTTTTTTTTTTTGAACCACATCACAATTATTTATTGTTAATTCTCATTGAATATACCAGACCACCTGTCTCAAAGATCTCTTTTTAAACTATATGTGTATAAATGCACATATTCAACTTGGATTTCTTGCTGCCTAAAGACAATACAAGACCAAGATCCAGACAACTGGAAATAAAATTCTGGACTTGATTCCAAAATTTCAGATCATACTGCAGTGATACAAGATACATTTTTAAAATCGCTCTTCCTGTTTTGATATCACCAGAATACCTTGTTTGTGGTTTTTGTGTGTGGGTTGGGGGGTGGCGGTGGTGTTTGTGGTGGTTGTTTTTGTTGTTGGTGGTGGGTTTTTTCGTTGTTGGTTGGTTGGGGTTTTTTTAAGATTTAAAAATATCACTGTTGTATGTTGGCATTTTGAATTCCTGGTGTGACGCCTGTTCAGAATAGAGGTTGTCTCTGAGCTGAAACTCTTGTTTCCCCACACACTGAGGAGAGTCTGACTGACTCCCTGTTTTGAATTTATTTGCCTAGTAGAATGGGTATTAATTTGTCCTGCAATACACTTGCTCCAGCTTTTGCTGGAGTGAAAGGTCATACTCTGGAGCTGTTTTTCATTTTGTTTTATATGCGTTAATGTAATACCTTATGAATTACTCTGGTGTTTTGTTCTGACAGCTAAAAAGCATAATCATTTTTCCTTCCAGGAGGACTGAAAGAAAAAGCAATCATTCCTATTTGGGAGATGATTTATTTAAGAACTTTTCTCTCATCTTTTTTCTCCTACATATATATGTAGTGAGTGAGATTCTGGCTCTGTTTAAGTCAGTGGCAAGGCTCCCATTGATTTCCATTGGGCCGGGCTGTTACTAAGTGTTATTTTAGTTTTCAGGGCTACCCTTGCATGTGAAATCTTTGCCAGCTCAATAAAACATCACAGATCTGAAACGAGCAGAGCTGCTGTTTTGCTGTTCCACAAAGGTCCATTTCTGTTGTTGTTATGGAGGCAGAAGTCCTATTACAGCCAGACTCTCAAGGATGCTGACGCCTAAGAGGAGGAAAAATAACCTCAACTCTGTCTTTTGTACAGTTGTCTTCAAGTTTGGTACAAATTCATGCTAAACGTGTGCCTGAGATGGGACAACAAAATGTGGAATTACAAATGATGGATGGGGTTGCTGCAGCCTGTCTTCTCTCTACCTTCTGCTGTCTTAGTATTTGATGAATGCTGTGTCTTTTGCTTATTGGTTGGGGAGGAGAAGATTGGATAGATACTTGCTGAAGTGGGTATTATGCCAGAAAATGTATAATTTTGACTTCTGCTTGTTGCCATGTGTGAAAACTGTGATGCCTCAGATGTTTTAGCAAGTGTGGAGTTGCAAATTAAATTTCCAGAAACCGGGGAGGGAGCTGAAGCTCGGACAGAAGTTTGGGTCAGTGTAAAAGAGCTTCTCTCTGTGCTCAGAAGCACAGAACAAAAAAACCAGAACCAGCCACAAGTGGATGAATCAGGACTGCTGCACAGGATGCTTCTGATAGAGGTCACACTTGCGCGCCTTCAGTGTGTTTTGGGAAAGACACCCGCTATTAATTTTGTTTCTCCAAATGCATGAGTGCAGAACAGAAGTTCCCATGTAAGTGATGGGAATCTGATGAGGAAGAATTTCTTTTTTGGGAGACAAGTATAATTTGTATAATGAGGTCAATTAGTTCAGTTAGTTTTACATCTTTTTATTCTTCGCCCTAACCTCCCTTTAGAGATTTGTTTTTATTTTTTTCCCAGTGAAGCTAAATCTTCTTCTACAGTCTGTATTGCATTAGATTTTTCCTGTTTCATTGTAGAGAATGAATTTGAAAAATATGAGTAAGATCCATATCAATGCGTAGGTGCTGCACGTGGGCTTTTGTGATGGGAAGGGCTGGTAAAATGCCAGCTGGGACTCAGGAAATTCTTTCACCTCTTTGCTCCATGGTAGATATTTAAGTGCATTTATGTACTGCTCAGGTCAGCATTGCTGAACCTAAGTGATGTAGGAACCACAGTATCTCAGGAGAAAAGGACTGCAATGTCTAGAGTGGTTTTTATAATTGGAGGGCTTGAATCAAGTCTTGCACCTCTGCAAGCCCCGCACAGCAGCTGCCAAGCCCCGCACGTTCATGGACCCTCCTGGCAACAGGGTGGGCAACCTTAAAGTGCCCAAGAATTTGCACCAATCCAGAAATACAGTCTCGTGGTCAAGTTTAGTAGTACAGGTTATGCTTGGGTGGGATTGGAAAAGTCCTGGTGCTTCAGCTGAGCAGGGATGCTCGGTGTGCTCTGGCACAAGCAGGCTCTCCCCAAACTGCAAGGGCAACACCACCTTTCCTCATCTTGGGTGGGAGGAGGCAGAGCTGCTGGCAGGAGCGTGCAGAGGGGCTCCTCGTGCCGTGGCTGGCTGGTCAGCCTCTGTGGAAAGGTAGCAATGATTCTTCTCAAAATCACAGAAAATTGTGAAGATAAATAAAGTGAAGATTATATAAGGGATAGTTCTAACAGCTTTGAGGGTCATATCAGTCATACAGCACTTCAGGAGTGCCCACCTTTGGAGATCTAATCAGAGTAACCTCTAGAAATTACCTGATTTTGGAGAACACATCAATCAGGCTTGGATGGCAACACGAAAATGAGGACAGAAGGAATTGTCAGTTGCCTCTGAAAGCTGATAACTGTCAAGTCTCAGTATGCACATAGGTGTGCATGTGCCAAACCACCTGTGTGACCCATGTAACACTGAGTAACGGTGTCCCAAAACAGGTACCCGAGCCCAGCACGAGTCCTTATAAAAGATGTCACTCTGTGATAATGTAGTTGTGTTTTAAAGTTGGGTTTTTATGGTTTTTTTTTTTTGGTTTTGTTTTTTTTTTTATTCTAAGGCTGGGCTTGCTTATACTTCATTGGGGTAGCAACATCACACTAATTAAGTAGTGTGTGTGTGTGTATGTGAAGGGGCACTTCTGGCAAAATGGTGCTCCCTATCGCTCTGCATCCCAACCAGCGACTGAAGCGGATAGATCAGTCGAGTTGCACGTGGCCAGTAGCGCTGTGTCTATGAGAAGTATTCCTGCTGCTGTGGATCAGCTGGCCACAGCTCAGACTTCTTCAAAAGCCTTATGCCAGCCTCCCCTTCTATCTCTTTATGTGCGTAGCATGATGTATGTATCAGCACCGATTTGGAAACAGTGAGTTCACAGGAATCCATGCAGGTACTTATAATTTTTTTTTTTTTCTGTAAAAACTACACTTAAAGTGAACTTTATATGTTATCTTTTCAAAATTTTGTCAGTGACTGAATATAGAAATGTTTAAGTAAAGGTATGTATTTTAAGACTACTTTTGTCCAGATTTCCCAGAGTGGGTCTTGGAAATTAGAGTTAGTTTCTTTGAAATGTCTCTGCCCATGAAGCTCGAAATTCAAATGCTGTCTTTATTTTTCTTTTCCCTTTTTACTTTCACCTCTCTCTTTTCCCTACCTGTTTTTCATTCTTAGTGGACTAACACCAGTGTAAAATTGGGCACTGGAGAGTGAATTGTATATCCTTTTTACCTATCACCCTCCTTCTGTGATCATCCAGTTCATAAATGTTTTCAATTACTCTGCTGTTTGTTTTGCCTTATGATCTTGCCCAGTCAGTGTTTAGACAGTGATGCAATGTATGTACAATCCCTTCAGGTATTTAACAGTACCTCTTTACGCTTTGCCAAGCTTCTTCCCCCAAATGTGCCTTGAACACCCTTGTAGCACAGAAGGCAGATTAACTTTGAGAAGCTACAATAATAAATTAAAAAGTCTGTACTTTCAGGTTCACAGTTAAAAAAAAAAAAAAAGCCACCAACAAAACCAAACAGCTCAAACAACAAAAAACCCCACCACCAAGCCCACAGATCTACTTTATAGCTTATTAGTGTGTTTTACCTAGCCTGGCTAACAGTTTTGTGTTGAAAATTGGAGTGTGGGCTGTTTATTTACAGGGATCTAAACGTGTATTTTTATAACTCCTCTGCTGTCATAATGAATTACCAGCCATAAGCTGTCCTTTGTTGGTTTTGGTGAAAATCAAATGAAACCCAGCAGGAGCTCCCAGAGTGCATTGTCCAAGAGTGTAAAAATGCTGTGTTGATGACAGATCATACTGTTTTTATTAAAGCTAAGAACACTGACTTTACTTTGCTTTTTGACCCTAGTGCTTTACTGTCAAGGTGATTTTATTTCTACAAATTTTCCTTCTGCAGGCCTCATCAACGATTCACCATAAAACATCAGACAAATTCCCATCATCTGTATATGATTAGAGCAGGTTCTGTTGTGCTGCTCGCCACAACTAAAGCGATGTTTTTCAGCTTTCTCTGAAAAGGAGTCAGTTTACCAGCCTTCATTCATAACACAATGTCTCCTTGTTTTCATACCCGTCGTCTTTGGTTCTTTTAAAGCTGATAAGGACATAATTGAAGGAATTTTAATGCATTATTTGCTAACGACTGCAACTAATTTTTCAATTCCACTGTCTAAAAAATGTTGCCTTTAAAAAAAAAAAAAATGTTTTCAAGCAAATGCCCTGACAGATGAACAGGATGCACACGTCACAGTCTGCTGTGAGAAAAGCATAGGTTTATCAAAATACTATTGGGACAAATCTTTCTGAAATTTCCCAAATTAAACATGTAATGAAAGTACAAACTTTTCCGTAGCCACTTTCAAGTTCTTTTCCTGTAAGAATTTTGTAAGCTACTAATAATCAAATCACATACTCAAACAAACCCCATGCTGAAATCAGAATATTTAATTATCTTGCTGTAAATTTTTCACATCTCTATTTACCAAACCAACTAATTGAATACATGTGTATTAAAATAATATTTTTATTCTTTTCAAATGGAGGTATTTTAAGAATCGAAATTTTTTTTCCACAAAGCCCTTTTTATTGACTAGTTTTCAGCAACAAGTTATTAGAAAAACTTCTCTGAAGTATAACTGCGAGATAGAAGAGGAAGAGCAGAAAGTCTTGATTTTTTTCTTTTTTTAAAATCAATGTGCACAATTTAACCTTGTATTTTAAAGAAATGAGCTCAACACAGATTTATATATGATTCTTACTGATGTCTGTCTGAAGTTTAGAAATAAACCCTCCTTTTAGAAGAGAGAGAATGATTAGGACAGTGAAGGTTTCATGGTGACCTGCACTGCCCTGAAATACAGGGTTCTTGGGTTAGGAATTTATTTTCTGATCTGCAAAGAACCCAAAAAATTTAGACTCACAATTCTGGACCAGGTATTTCTCTTGTCTCTCTTGGTGCCTTCAGATTTAAGCACCTCGTGGCCAAAGCAGCACACAAGTACTTTTATGCATCTCCTCACATCTACACATGCACCTCAATTTGGCATCTAATAGAAGCTTTGAGTTAATATAATTTTTCTGTTATTGAATATTTTATACGGAGTGTTTTAAGTTATTGAGTATTACTATGGTCATATACTGCTCCAGAGTGGTATGTATCTGCTTACTGATTTATTCACAAAATCATCTATTTTCTTGAATGAATACTTTATACAATACAGTACACTTCAGATTTTTTGTGAGTTTTTCCCTCTGTACTGCTAATTATGGTACAAGAGAAGATAATAGCAATTCATTTTAGAGGACTTTAAGCATCCCTAGGGCACCTGTGATTTATGCATAGCTTTTTTCAGATGTGACATTACTGATGATGGCTTTTCTCTGGCAGCCTCCTCTGACATATTTCTCCTTGTTGCACAACCTGTTTTCACCATGATGAAGGAGGACAATTCTTAAAACCCAGGGATGAACCAGCTTTAGGAAAAACCTCTTCTTCGAGTTATTTTGTTTGTAAAATTGACCAAATATATGTGAAAGCAGACTTGATAAACACAATTTTACAGAGATGATTTGGCACTGAAATCCCCCAAAATGCTTCATGGCAAACTTTACATAGCAGCCGTATGCAGTAAATTAATGTGTGGTATGATCTCATTCTTACAGTCCGAACTTGAGATCTGTTGGCTTCCCCCATCCTGGAAGACTGTCACTGGTAAACATAGCTGAATGGTCACTAATATGGTAAAGATCTTTAGCTAATTTGCATTTTGGCAACCAAAATCAAAATGCCAACGTACTGAGGTAAATGTATAAGAGTTTGATTGCACAACGGCAGGCTGAATCCTTGCCTGTGCTAGGAAAAACTGCGTGTGTCAAAAATCAATGCAAGCTTCAGATGCCAAATAACTTGTGGACTTAGGCCCTTTTCCTCTGTGTTACTCAGCCTGTGAGTTATGTCAACAGGAAAGCCAAGCATTTTACACATTTTAAATTGCTGGCAAAATCACAGGTTCTTCAGCAGGAAATACACTGAGACAAACCATGTACTCAAAAAAATACGCAGAAGCACTTTTTAGACTGGAAAAACAATTTTTCTAGATTGTTTTGAGAAGTGCTAGATCTTTTGTTCGGCTTCTTGTTCTCAAGGTGGCAGGCTGGTGCCTCGGACCCCATGGATTCAAACAGCAGCGCTTGTGCTGCAAAGGGCATGTAGAGGCGCAGTTTTTGGAATGGGAAAAGGCTGAAAACGTTTTCCTTGCTCATCAGTGACAAATGCCTTTCGGGTCAGCACGGGCAGGAAGTGTTTTGCCACGTGCAGCCTCTGTTGCTCAACCTCATGAAGTTCACCTATGGTTCTGAGGATTTGCGTATGCGCAAGAGATGGACCAAAGGTGGAATCAGAAATAAACTACACCCAGGAGAGCTGGGGGGGTAGGAGGTTTTTTAAGACTTTCCATTAAGATACTCTTTATGCTGTGGGGTCAGCTGGGAAAGTGCTACAGAGCTGGGGTCTGGAGGCAAGGATGAACATGGGAGAGAGGGGCCAGATTTTGGGCGGTCAGGCTGGGCAGTCTGTGGCTGTCATTGTATTTTCCTTCTGGCACTTGGGGGCCTTTGGATGTGGAGTTTCTTTGTCTGAGGTCATCCGTGTAGAGAAGGAGCATCCAGTGCCCACTTGCTTCTGCTCTCAGTCTGAGTTGTATATGGTTTAGAGCAAGGGGTGAGGAAAGAGTTGCATTATGTGCTTCTAGCTCTGGGGGAGCAGCTGAGCCAAAGGCTCAAAGCCTCCCCTCTTTTCTAAAAACCCACCCACTAGAGACTCATAGTAATTCTGTTATTAACCTTTTAATTTGGCCTTCTCCCTGAGAGGAAAGAATCTGCCTTGGAACAGATGTACTGTCTCATCTTTTCCTCTGGTTTCATTTATTTTACATTTTTTTATTAACTAGAAAATCTGTGATATAATAATTCATTTTGCAAATGAGAGTGCTGCCAGGCTGCATTTCTTCTTTCCCAAGTCAGATGGTGAAGCCCATCAACTGAAACCCGGTGGTGGCCTGGAGTCACTGCTTCCCAACATTATTGACAGCATCTTGCCTCTTGAATCAGTGCTATCTTGTCTCGGGTATGAGGTAAGAGCTCTTGGCTCCTGCCACATGTCTGTCCATCAGAGCTTTTTTCCCCACCAGTGTTTGCCACGAGGTGCTCAAGGCCACCAAGCTGCCTGGCTGCTCTGAGGCTGGCTGTGCCCTGGCTTGGCCCCTGTGCTACCCACTACTCTGACCTCTTGCCCAAGATGCCTTTTAACAGCATTGCCACATAAATCTGCTCTATACAACCCTTAGATTAGTTTTGGTTTTTTTTTTCCTGAGGTGATAGAATCATCGATATTCTTTGTTTAGTAATATAACAAATGAAAGTCCTATATCTGTCTTATGAAATGTAAATTACAATTCATATTTATTTTAAAATATTTTGTTGTACTTCAGCAGAAAAGAGTGGCACTTCTGAAGAATGCTATGCTGTAATTAAATCAACCACTTAAGCTTAAAATGTAACTGTGTTTAATTGGTCTGCCAGCAAGAGGTTGTTAACAAAAATTCATACTGTCCACTTATATCTTCACTGGGAGATTTTCAAGACTCTTTAAAGACTGACAGCCATAATCTTATTACAGTGTGCTTGTAAATATATAAATACAGAACCTGACCTGCAAATTTGCACATGCAGAACATTAAATATGAAAGTCATGTAAATTTGAGTTGAACCGTGTGTTGAGTAGTCACATGAGCTCACCGTGCTGCATTTAAGCAACCCCCCAACCACTCCAGCAGTATCCGAGATTTGGACTGCAGAGTGCAGAACAGCTTATTTCTACTCTGTCTCTGATGGAGGGATAAAATTAGCAAGCGATGCAGAGGGTTATAACTGTAAGTGAGTATTTTCTAGGGTATTTTTCAGTGTTTACTACATCTGTGAGGCTGAACTGGGCACTGGGATCCACAGACATGGAGAACTTGTATGAGTGAGTCCATGGTAATGCAACTCACTCAAAATGCATATTTGGAAAATACCAAATTCTTTGGTTTAGTACCTCTATTCCTGCAATTAGGACTGCAAATTGGTCTTCTACAAAAGCACTTAATCTCAGTAATCTCATAATCCTATACATCTGTGTGTTACCAGGAGAACTAGATTGGACGGGTATATGTATATCACATAGTGGCACTTACACTTTTGAGTATAGCATAGTACAACGTTGGCCATATTTGTGCGCCTGTGTGAAATGAACAGCTTCTAAAATTAGCTGAAAAATAATCTTTGGGGGGAAAAAGGTCTGAGGTTAACATAGAACTAGTAATTTTGCTGGTTTTGGGGTTTTTTTTTGTGTGTGTAGGGTTTTTTGTGGTGGCTTTTTTTTTTTAATTCATGTGTTTTTAGTTCCCAGTTTTGTCTTTGTGGTTTTTTGGTAACCTGTATTTTGTAAATAAGAGAAATAATTTGTAAAATGAGGGAGCATTTTCTGTCATAAAAAAAATCTTATAGTCCTGAAAGATGTAACAATAAATAGAAGACATTTTGTTGTGCTCTTTGAAATTAATGCAATATGTACATTGCATGGGTTATGTATATATATGCATGTATGTATGCATGAATTACTCCTTTTGTCTCACTTAAGGAGAAAAAAGATGATCCTGACCAAAGTGAACCAGCTTGAAACTTTGGGATCTCAGGCTCTGTGGTAGGTCGACCGTGGCTGGCTGTCAGATACCCACCCAGCTGCTCTGTCAGTCCCCTTCCTTAATAGGACAGGGGAGAAAATAAGACGGAAAAGCTCACTGATCAAAATAAAGACAGGGAGGTCACTTAGCAAGTACCATCACATGCAAAACAGACTGCCTGTGGGGAAAATTAACTTAATTTATTGCCGGTTATAATAGGCTTGGATGCAGAGTTGGACAGTAAGACATGCAGACATCTCTGCTCTGTGCTGCAACCGGCCACGACCAGCATGGGGCAGCCCCTGGTGTCTTCCCAACAGAGGCCCTCTGGGACTTTATACTGGGCAGCCTGGTTTCCTCCCAGGACTTCCCGGTCCCCTGTGGGCTCCTTCCTGGTGAGGGCAGGGGCCAGGTAGAGGTGGGCAGGACAGGGGTAGCCGAAAGGGGAGTTGCAGGCAGGGTCCAGCTTCCACAACAAGTCAGCCTCTCCTGGGCCTGACTTTGAGGGGCAGCAGGCAACGTGCCAGCTGAAGCTGCCCACCAGTAGCGAGTTTCCCACCGCTGCTTTCCCTGCACGCTCATCAGCCTTGGCTAGAGACGGCTGCAGAGGCACCTATTTGTCTTGACTAATCTGTGTTTTTGTGTAGCCTCACTGTACGGCATCTGCGTGTGTCTTTGTTGCAGCGGAAAAAGCAGGAGGTATAATCTCCTCCTGCCGTGGGTCTATCCACCCCAAATGGCTCAGATCAGTTCATTTTACTTGTCTCACCCTGTGAACCACACACAACATATATAGAGTCCAATAAGCAATCTGTCTTAGAGATTTTACCACTCACACAATTGTGATGTCTCCTGGCCAGGTTCAGCAAAGTATTGTAAGTATGTGTTTAATTTTAAGCACATGTTTAAGTCCTATTAGCATTAATGGGAGTAAAATGAGGGCTTATATTTAGGTACATGCTTAAAAATGATTTATTGAGGAGAGATAAAATTAAGCCTACGCTTAAGAGCTTTGCTCATTCAGAGAGTGGAATATTTACATTTGCTCCAAACACATGTTCAAGTCATTAGGACTTGTGATATATACTTGACTCGCTACTTTTTTGTTGTCTTGCAGTTGGCTAAGGAGAGACCAAGGTATACAAATGTGATACTTTACTGGTGGATTCTATTTAAAGATAGTCCATTTAAAAAAAAAAAAAAAAAAAGTGGTTTGTTGTACAACAACTTGGATAAAAGCTGGTGGGTTTTAGTTTCATTCCTCTGTCTCTTTAAATCTGGTTATTGGGGCCAGGTCCACAGCTGGGCCATGGAGAGCAGGGTGCTGGGCTGCAGGGCTCTCTGCCTCGGGGAAGCCTCCACTGCAAGTGCTGCCTTGGAGCTTACAGGTACTGTAACTGGTTTTAAGGTTTCACGGCTTGATTTGTATTTATTTTTTCTCCTCTGCTGTTGCTGCTGAAATTGTGTGTGCAGAAATGCTAGTGATAAGTTATGGCTGTGAATGCGTGTGCGGGAAAGCTGTGGCACACAGTCGCCTAATGGGAAACAGTCGGGGTTCACTCTGCTGCGTTGCAGAGCACTTACTGGAGGAGGTAAATACTTAGGAAATTAAGGGTAACGTTTGCTTGCTTGTTAGGAGAACTGGAGTTTCTTAACATGTTTTGGCTAGCTGGAGAGAGGTTTTTATTGCAGGCTTCAGGAGAGTGTGCTGTGCATGGTTGCTCGTGTAACCGTTGTGCTGCTAGTTCACGATCTTACTGAAAATTTCAGCCATTTAATCTGTTTTTTCAGTAAAAGCCCAGCTCTTGGAGGCAAGTGGCAAGGGTTGAGTCATAGCTGTTGTTGTGTAAAAAGGCATGTGCTAGAACTTAGTGTTTCAGAAAAAAGGGTTAAAATGTGAGTTAATGAATCTTTTAGAAACTGAGCTTTTGAAAGTTACTGTAAAAGAGACCAAGTTTTGCTCCTACCTTGTGATTTCTCTAAAGGTCTCTTTCACGATCTGAGGTTCCCACTTATGTTTTATCCTGAATGCTTGGGGTTTGGCAGTACTCTTGCTGCATAGGACCGAAGGCATTTGATATACTATTTGCTTCTGTTGATTCTGAGGAGTTTAAAATATATGTTTAGTTTAATGGTGCAAAGCAAGGATTGGCTTTCTGGAAGGCTTCCATAGCAAACTGCGTCTCTGAATGTGCACATGTGCCCCCGAAGCCTGCTCGCACAGCCCTGATCTGTGAGCGTAATGCATGCGGGAGCACTGAGCTGCCAGAAGAGCAGACATTCACAAGCATTACCATAAACCATATTTGCATATCAATCATTCATACTTGAAAGCAGAGGTTAGTAACCCTTTCTTTTTTGAGCTGGCGTGCTTCGCTGTGCATTCTGCTGTTGTGGCTTTGATCTGTAGGAAAGCGTGTTTACTTTTTCAACCACAAAACAGTAGTTCTCTTTTAATCAGGATGTGTAACTCTGCTACAGTAAAACAAAAGAAGTGAAAAACATTTGAAATGAAGGCCTAATGTTTTCAGATGGGGCCTGTCTTTTATTACCAACAAAACTTTGCTCTTCGAAGATGCAGGCTAGTTAATATCTAGATAGGTCCATTTCATCTCCGCTGTGTTTTCTTTTACTTAGTCTAGCAGGTCCTGAAAATCTGAGCTCGTTGCTTGTAGGCCTTAGAACCGTACAGAGCGGAGCTGATAAATGTGCACACATCTGCCTTGTTTTGTCTGAGGAAGCACCTTTGGCAAAGCCAGCATCGCTTCCTGAAAAACAACTCTTCCACCAGATTTATTTTGCTTGTGGTCTCTGTTTATAAGAGCTTTACAAGGCTTTGGAGACCTGTTGAAGTAACCTAGCTTTGCTCAGGAACCTTGCAGCTACTGAAACCGAGGACACCATAAGCGTGTAGTGTTGTTTACAGCGTGAGCGCTTGCGATCCAGCGGGATGCCGGGTACTCCAAACCTTGCTCAGCTGTTAGCTCTGTGTGACCTTAGGCAACTGTCCTCACCTCCGCTTGCCTCACTCACCCAGCTGTAAAATTGGGTAAAGCAGGACCTCTTTGAAAACCAGATGATATATCTGAGCTGAGCTCTCCTCAGCTGAATCCTGAACTTGTTGTTCTTAGTCTGTGTTTGGTGTGCAAGCGTATTTTGGCAGTTTCTCCTGTTCATTTAAGGCTGAGGGTAGAGTAGAAGAAGAATGGGGGTCCTTGCATGAAAATCAGCCAGCACCACCTCTCCACAGGTGCACAAGAGAAAAGCTGGAGAAGGTCAGAGTCAGCGTGGTGGGTCAAATCATCCTCGGGGGTAAAGAATGGGTAAAGAAGACTCTGTGAGAATCAAAGAGAAGAATCCAGCACAAGCCCATAGTGAATAGGTCTGAATTTGTAGTGAACATGCCTGGGTTATGCTTGCATCTCTCTTTTTTTTTTTTTTTTTTTTTTTTTTTAGATGTAGCTTGTGGGCATGAATGGTCACGTAAACAGGAAGCCCTGTGTGTCTCTTGGAGACAGGCCTCAGGAAGGGAATTTTCAAGTTTCTTGCAAGAGGCCGCATCACATCAGCCTAGAGTTTCCTTTAAGATTTGGATCTGAAATTGTTCGCGTGTGTGTTTCTAAAATAAAGAATGGGATTAAAGAAAAGTTTAATCAAGTTTCACAAATGTCATCACCATCACAGCTTGAATGCGGTTAGCTAGGCATAGGCACAGATGTTACCATCTCTCAGTATGCTGTTGCCACTGGAAGCAATGAATTTTGTTGTAAGGCTAGGACCTGGTAACTAAAAAAAATTGCTTAGCAAACAGCTCTGCAAATAGCCCTCGCTGCTGGGCGCACCCCATCAAGAACGTATGTCACAGCTCTGAAATGTGCAGAGCAGCTAGATTTAAATTTCTCCACTCATTTGGTTTGACATTGGCAGCTTCTGTGGTGTTGGGAAGATTATGGGATGTCTTTCCTTATAAAAACCTGCACCGTTCTTTTTCCTTTGGTTTCAGTGTGTTTTAATGTATTGCAGTAGATGCTCAGACAAGCCATTTCTGGTTTTGCATTAGTATAGAAACAAAGGTGAAAAGACCAGTAATTAGTAACCAAGATCAGCGATGAGCTTTGGCATTAGTACTGATTGTACTCATTTACTGAAGTAATACAACACTGTAAGCAGAAACATGTATGTCTGGACAGGGGTGAAAAGGTTCTGTTCAAAAGTAATAAATAAATATACAAACCACAAAAAGACCCCAAACACCCGCAGTCGCCTCCCCCCAGCAAAAGCTCGAGGCTATTGTAATCCAACTCATAGAGCAGGGCTTCTGTTCTACACAAGGGGCTTGTTTAACTTTCACCTGTTTAATTTCACATACTACAGGTTAGTTAAATCTCTTAATTTGGCACCTGCATTTTCCTTTAAGGGCAATTAATGCCCTGCAGCTGGACATGCTGGCTCCATGACTGTAGGTCCATCATGTCAAATGATGGTTGCCTCCAAATGCAGTTTGCCTCCTGACGTATATTGCCTTCAAGCCCGCTGTCGTGGTTTAACCTGACCGGCAGCTAACACAACCACGCAGCCGTTTGCTTACTCCCCCCAACGCAGTGGGATGGGAGGAGAGAATTGCAAAAAGTAAAACTTCTGGGTTGAGATAAAAGCAGTTTAATAGGACAGAAAAGGAAGAGAATAATAATAGTGACGACAAAAGAATATACAAAACAAGTGATGCACAGCACAATTGCTTACCACCCGCTGACCAATGCCCAACTAGCTCCTGAGCTGCAGACCTCAGTGGCAAACTCCCCCCCCAGCTTATATACTGAGCGTGATGTCATATGGTATGGAATATCCCTTTGCCCTGTTTGGGTCAGCTGTCCTGGCTGTGCCCCCTCCCAGCTTCTTGTGCACCTCCTGCGGAAGGCTCGTGCCTCATTGCTGACAGGGCCTGGGAAGCTGAAAAGTCCCAGCTGAAACCAGGACACCCCCGATAGCATATCTTGTTTTCTTCTGGATGGCCCAGAAGTCACGGCAGTCCCCTGCACTGGAGCCGTGGGCTCCCTTCCTGACCTCCCCAGCCCTCCTTGCACTGGAGCCGTGGGCTCCCTTCCTGACCTCCCCAGCCCTCCTTTCCGGCGGCTGAGCAGGGCACGGGCCTGGGGCAGGTCAGCCCTGTGCCGGGATGCCCCAGGAGCCTGGGCTGGGTTACGCTCAGCGTGCCGCAGCACAGCACCTCTTTTGAAGACCACACAGTTGTTGCTGGTTTTGGAGGGAGCTAGAAATCATCATTTAAACTGACTTTGAGGTAGAGAGGACCCCTGCCCCCAGCTCTCTTAACCTATGTTCTTGCATGTAGTTTAAAATCATCTTCTAGTATCTTTGTACACTATAGATACACTTTCTGTAGTTATAGAACAGACATAGTTGTATTTTTCTACAACTATATGTGCCTGTGCCTATATATGTGAATATATTTGGACATCTATGTGTACTTTTACTATCTTTTTTTTTTGTTTGTTACACAGCACGAATATTTTCTGCCAGAAAATCCCTGTTATTTTTATTAATCTTTGATGATGAACGAAAGTATGTATTTTAAGCACCTTTTCTTTGTAAGACAGGAAATTGTATTTGCTTTTGCTCATTGCTAGCGCCAATCTATTCTGACGGATCTGTGACACAGATAGAAAGCAGAAGCGGCTCGAGTACTGACTTCTACATTTATTTTCTCAAAGCAGAGGGCAAAGAAGCTAAACATTTAAAATGCATGGATTCCTCTAAAAGCTTTAAACCTATTAGGGCAGACGCACGGCAACTTTGCACACAGATTGCCCCCAAAGTAAGTCTTGATTTTACGACTAAGCCAACCTGGCATGCAAGAGCAGTTGCTGTTGATCTTTTATACTAATTTTGGATTAATTGTGATCTACAGCACTGCGTAAACATGCTAACCTAGTACTTCAGCTTCACCACAGCTAAACATTAATCCTTCTTAATGCTCTAAGTCAACTTTTAGTCCTTAGCAGAATTTACCTTAATCTCTGGCTAGGAAGCTAACTGATTTACAAAACATAATCCAAAAGCTCCAGAATCTGAAGGAAAATGTGCAGAGAAGCAATTCACCTATGCAGAACAATATGCTTCTCTGCTATCCTTCCAAAGGCAGTACTGTGGGAGTATTTCAATAAAAATGTCAAGACTATGGTATAAAGATTTCCTTTCCTTTTTAAATGACAAAATACATAGATAAATTCAATTCACCACATTGCTTTTCTTACCTTTCTCATTTCTTTTTATCTGCAATATTAATTTCTAGAGAAAATGGGCCAATGTAGTCTTGTTAATTTGGTGAGATATTTTAATGTATTTTTATTCTTGTCAATATCTTACCTCGATGGATAAACAAGTCTATGGTGCTGAAGTATACAAATGTTATCATCAGCAAACAGTTTTGTTGTTCCCTCTGTTTCTTGTCAAACCAAATACAACTTCCAACAGCCATAGCTGATATCCTCTAGAATTGAGGAAACAAGCCCAAGTGGCCTGGAAAGGGAACTGTAGAAGACAGAGGAGAGATGATGCATCTTTACCTCAATTGTGTGTAGTATTTTAGTGAAGCTCTAAAAGTTAGTTCACCCCAGAGTGAACGTCTTGATGGTAGTTTGGAAGGTGGTGGGTTTTTTATGTTGTTTTATTTTTGTGGAGAGGTGTTTGATAGCTGGGAAAACCAACTCATGGCAGGGAGTATCTGAGGAAACCGTGTGTTATGTGAGTGAATGTTTTGCAGTAAAACTGGGAGAACTCCTGGGTGAGGACAAGTTAATACTCCAGACTGCTGTCACCCAAAATGTAAAGATTCAGAAAAGTAAAGGATGTAGAGCTGCATGCAATGAATGTGGAAGAGCTCAGCTTGGTCTTCATCAGACTCTTATTCTGGAGCATTTCAAAAGCTGGGCTGTCCTGGAGCCTGTCTACTTAAGATCAGAGTTGCCTTCAGTCCTTGCTATGAGCCGCCTCTTATGGCACATCAGCATCTGGAAGCTGCTTGATTCCTTTCCACTGTGCTCCCACCCTTACATTTCTTCTCTCTCCTTTATTCTCTTGTATACTTATTTTCCCTAGTCATGTATGTTTTTTCCAGAATAATTTCCTAATTTTTAGTCCTAGCTTGCCTATTTTATCTGCATTTACAAATAATGAGTTTTTGCTATAAAACAAGAGTGGGGTCTGTGCCAAGGAGATAGGGGAGACAGCCCATAGTGACAGCCAACACCTCACCCCCGCCTAGTGAAGCATTCCCAAAACAAATGAGGCATGTTTATGCTTTGGAAATCTCTCTTTGAAACTGAAGGAGAAACCTTTGCTGTGCACTGTCTTGTTTGTCCTCGACAACTTTACTTCTTCACCAGATTTGTTCCCCTACCTCACAGTGAGAATCCAGTTTTCATTGAGAAGACTCATGTAAAACTTGGGTTGTCTATAGCAAATTTCAGAGCGATTTCTGAGGTGTGGAGATTTGAATAGGAGACTGCTGTGTCCTGGGTGACATGAATCAGGGACTTGTGACTCTGCCTCCTCCCTGGCAGAGGAACAGGTTGAGGTTCAAACAGCCTGAAGACAGCTCTGCAATGTACCAGCTGAGCGAGACGTGTCCCCGGCAGGGTAAGGCAACTTCTGCTCCATCTGGCCACCAGCACGGTGGCTACAGGAAAGGTGTGAGAGCGTCACCAGCTGTCAGCAGGGTGCTGGGCTGGGAGTCCCCAGCAACAGGGTCGGTATAAGTAGCTGTTGCGCACATGCCAGCGAGCAGCAGGAAGGGTGCCAGCCGTAGGAGCTGCTCTTTGGGGTTCAGGTTACTGAACTAAGCTGGCAACGGCCTGGACCTATATTTAGGTCTGGAATCTGTACCAGTGTGGTAGAAAGCTCATGTACGCTCCATCCTCAGCTAACCCCGCTGGCCATCACTCCAAGAAAGCCTCCTGACTGCTTTTCAGGGTCCAGCAGCGAGCAGCTTTCCTCCCACGTGGTGGGAAGCAGTGTGGGTTATTTTCACTCCCAAAAAGCCCCTCGTAGTTTCTGCACAAAGGCTTCTGCAATAGGACTCATGGGGAAGAAAACTGCCTGTGCGTGGGCTCAGCACACTTTGTCCCTTACGGCTCTGAGTGTGAAGTGGAGGGGCTCATGGGGACCTTCAGTGTCCCACCATCACCCCCAGCCTCATGCAGGGCAGCCACTGGCTGCCACCTTCCCACAGGGGTGGAAGAAGATGGCAAAGAGCTGTAATTCTCTGCCTTTAAATCCAAAGAGGAAACTGGGGTGTCTGGGGGATTTTGATTTAACCAGATGCAAAACTTGTGACCACTTTATTTGGGTCAGTTTGTGATGTATTTTAGTGCTTTGACATTTTATGCGTGTACTGACTCTCTGGTCTCCGTATTGATTGAGTTTCCAGGAAGGCTAGGGAGCAGGATTTTCTGTAATGGGCTCATCTAAGTATTTAAAATATATGTATGTTTTCTTCACTGCAGCATCTGAGAATTCTTCCTTCCGTCACCTTTTTACACTTCTCTTTACCCTGTTCTCTGGCTTGCTAGCGCACCTGACAGGAAAGGAAAATGATGTAATTTTATGGAGATCCCTTCAAAGCTGAGCACAAATGGACTCAAATTCTTTTAACTATATCTGGTTGTCTTAAAAATGGTGTAAAATCCATGCTGATCATTCACAATCCTGTTTTTACCAAAGCTCTAAGTTTTCAAACAAAGGAAATCAGATGGTTAAAGTCCTAGCTTTGATAAGTCGCTTTCCTAATGTTTTGGGCTCTTACCTAAAATGTTATGACTTTGAAATAAAATTGGCAGGAGAGTGATCTATTTCCAAAGTGATGTCTTGAATGAATTCATTTTTCATAATGGGTTTCTGCCCTACATTTGTCTGTTCACGCTCATAATGATTTTAAAATAGCAATAATCTGATTTTGCTGCTTTGGTAGTTTTTTTTTCACCCTTTGTAAGCTGGTCCAAGCACTCTACTGCAAAGCAGAGCAAATTTTTATCTGCAGGGCAGTTATACACATGGGAGAGAGAACGGGTCTTAAAATGCATTTTTTAGATAATGAAGCTGTAGATAGTAGTTATCAAAATCATATGATTTACAGATTATCCATGGTCATTTTTTTCTGTATGTGTTAGTAAATTTGGAACTTTTGGCGCTCCTGATGGAATCACCCGGCATGGGCTGCATGGCACAGACCGCTTCATTCACTCATCCCACATTATTGCGATACATTTTGGAAGAGACCTCATTCAATCTTTAGAAGGGAGATGAGATGCCTGAAATTGCAGATGCTCAGGGTCAGGTGTTTACGTAGGCAAATCCTTTCCTCGCTTGAGCGGAATCTAGACTTGGGAGATGTTGTGTGAAGTTGGACAGGGAGAAAATTATTCCCTCTGGTCCTGGAAATAGGAGATCTCTGGGGAGAGGTGCAAGGTAGGCCTGGGAAATAGATGCATTGAAGAAAAAGGAATCTGAGAGGAAATTTCATCCCTGTATGTTTAGAGTTTCTGTCTGGAAAGTGATTTCATTTTGTGAGTGGATCCAAGGAGAGCCTGGGAATTCAGGGTAGCCTGAAGCAACAGGGTTTCTTTGTTAATGACCGCCTGATTTATTCCTGGATATGTTACTTGAGTTTATATCTGACTGTTGAAATTCATTAATTGTATCAGTTATTGCACTAATTTATGTTCTCCAAGGCCCAAGGAACCCACAGCATGTTAAATGCCCACATGGCTCCAATGATTGGGATGACTGAAGGGTTGTTTATTTTCCCCTCTTGGGTTTGTGTTGCAGTTGTCACGCTGTTTGCCAATGCTAACCAATTTCTGTGTGCTGCTGCTCGCACAAATTCAGAGCCCTTTGAAGCAAGGAGGGCAGAGAGGGCATTTAGGAGGTTATGGTCTCGTTTGAGAATTGCAGGCATTTTATGACTTCACAAACACTTTAATCTGAGGGAAAAGAAAGTCTCACCGCTACAAAATGGGCTTTACAAGATGAATCTTGTTCAGATTTCCTAGCAGGGATGCTGCTTATTAACAAACTGGATTTTCATGTAATTTGGTTGGAGCTCCTCAGCCTGAGAAGTGCCAAACAAGGCCCCACAAGCTTTACTTCCTCCACATTAAATGACCCTTGAGAAGAGGTGCAGAAATGGATCTGACTCCCGCCACCTCATAATCTTGGTAGCTGTAAATCCTTTCGTCATGTACTAGAAGCTTTATCAGAAACAGCATGGAGGCTCAGCTGCTTTTAATAGATACTTGTTATTGAGACAGCATAATTAGCCATAATGATTCTCTCTCTCTCTTCTTTCTCTTCCTCTTGGACCACTGACCACCCTGTTGTAAACCATGTCATCTTTGGGATTTGCTGGGAACTAAGCCTGACCTTTTTTGGGTATTTGATTTTTGTATGTGAGTGCAGCAACTTGCATACAGTACAATGTAAAAAATGTCTATTTCTACACCTTTGTTAAAATTGCTATGCCATGTTTCTGCAGGTCACTTAAAGAGTTTAAAAGAAAAAAAAAAGAGTAAAAGTGAATGCAGCATGGTGTACCTCCACATTCAGGTTAGGCTCATGAAGCGTTATTAATTGCATTAAATTTTCTTCCTGAGTTTGTGCAGAGGACAAATCTTGTCTCTTAAACTAAATACAATTAATAATCATAGCTTGAAGTATGCCTGTAACACATAAATTTTGATCATAGTGACACTTCAGAACTGGACGTTGCTAGAAAATAAACCCCTTGTATCTAAATGCTGTGGGATATGTAACCCACATGGAATGGTTGCTTAAGGAGAAGAAAGCAACCTTTTTGACTGGTAAAGTACCTTTTTGACTGGTAAACTTATTTCATGATGTATAACCCAGCTTGGCATACTCACATTGATGTGCATGTCGTATGGTGGATGGAAAAGGGTGACGTGTGAGTTAAGGAGGCAGATGTGTCTGATCTGTTGTGCATCTGTGAGCCTTTACGTCATCTTCCCAAGCTCCTCCTGCATTGATAGGTATTGCTAAATGTCAGTTCTTAAAGGGATCTTGTCATATTTGCATTTCTGACAGCTGTACCTGATTTAAAACAGTTTTAAACTCTTATTTTTACCATTTAAGAATAAATTTACTGCGATCACAAATATGAGAATGTCACATCTGCTAATAGTGATCTTTCCCCTCTTTAAGGGATGTTTTAATATAACGGATGCAAAAAATGCAAAAGTATTTCGTTCCTTAAGGAAATGAAAACATGTATGAGAAGAATATGTAATGTCAAAACTTGTTTTGATAATGTCTGTGTTTTAGGGCTACGTTGCATTAGCAAAGTTAGCTTAAAGTTTTTGCTTTTTTTGTGGTAGCAGTAGTCCTGTGGGGGCTGGGAGGAAGACATGTCAAGATATAATGTAAAGCATTCAGTATTTTCTAACTTAAAAGGTAATAGTGAGGTCAGCCAACCTCTGAATTATTTAATTTGAAGGAGGTTTCATTATGATACTCTTCTAACTGCAGGTATTTGTGAAAATATCTTGTCCTCCTATTCCTGGTGTTCCCAGCAAGGCTTATTTGTAGGGATGGTGATATTGCAAACTTCCAGGAAGGCCAAATAAAAAAGGATTAAAAAATGACAAATACAAGTGATAAATAGGCTCCGGTGCGTGATGATAGATCACAGCATTAGACAGAGATTGTGAGGATAGTAATCAGTTTTGTTCGAAAAGGCATTTTGTTTGTACAGAATCCAAAGGTACATCCACTGGTATGTAATCGGCATATTTTAGTTGTAAGTTAGCTGAAGTGAAAATAAGTTGAATAACCTATGTAGTGTAGAGTTTATAATATTTATTTTTACATATACATGCAGATGGATAAAAATATGTGTATACGCAAGCGATTTGCTATGAGTAGCTGACAAGCTGAGGCACGATACAACGCTTAATAATGGCTAGTAAACCTCTAAATGATGTCAGGCTATCACAGAGCTCTTTTCATGATATTATCAGCACTCATTAAAGTTATTTATTGCTGTCATCATGCATTTTTGTTACCCGTGGCAACATGGCAGAAAACATATTGTTAGCACAGCTGATGATAGATTCAGTTTCGGATTTTGGATACGACAATCTGAACATCTTAATGGTATTTTTATGCTTACTGGCAAACTGTGCCTCTCAAGGCAGTCTGTATTTCAAATACAAAATATAAAAATACATAAAGCATTTATCCCTCTTCCAAACTGCGTACTAGCAGCATCTCCCCTTTAATAAAGAATAATTAATCTGCAGATTTCGGGGTGGTCTGTTAAGACGGGAAAGCAGCACTGTCTCTATTCTACGGATCCAGGAAAGAGAGAGACAGAGGCGTTTGCGTATCGAGTTGGTCGAGGGGAGCCCGCATCCTCACGGAGGAGCGCTCGGCTCTGCTGGGGTACGGCTGACGGTGCTGCCGTTCCACGCGCCTGCCCGCGGCTTTGAGGGCGACTCTCCCATTTGCCAAAAATAGAGCATAAGGCAGCTAAGTGGCTACAAATCTATTCCGGCTTTAAACTCTGCTTATGTTGCTTTTTAGGTAATGTGTGGTATTTAATCAGCAAATCTGTTGCATGAAGGGAGGAAATGGAGACGCATAGATCTGCTTTTTCCACAAGTGTTTCATTTGGACTAGCTGGCTCAACAGGACAAATGCCACTTTGCGGGCAGGGCACAGGCTGTAGCTGTTCTTCCACAACAGCACTTCTTCTTGAGGATTTTTTTGAAGTTTTAGTATTTAACAATAAGTCCCCAATTATACAGGTTTAAAAAAAAAAAAAAGAAAAAAGAGGAGGGAAACACACATTCACAATTTCATGTAGAGATTTTAGTTTGGTTTTTTTTTTAATTATATTATTTGTCTCTCTGGTGAAATTAGTGCACAGCTTTTATAGTTTGTTGGTTTTGGACATACTGCTGAGACATACTGGTGTCTAAATTTATTCTCCCCAATAAACTTCTTTTTCTTCAACCTTGAATAGGAGGTAGGGGTAGGTTTCTCCTTAGCAGTGCAGCAGCCATAGTGTACATGTACGATACAGCAAAGCTGTGGGAATGATGTATTTGCAGAATTTGGTTCCTGTGTGAGACAGGAGCTACAAAATGCCTAAGGAGAGCCCAAGTTCAAATGGAGTTTGGTATTTTCACCTGTCATTACGCCCTGCAGGGCATTAGATTTCTCTGAATTTCTTCCTCTGTCAGGCTGTGGGTCCGGTTGGCACTGCAGGAGCAGGGACAGGTGGGGGAGGCCAGGGAGACGGGCACACGCTGCGCTTTGGGAACGAGGAGGGTCTCCACACAGCAAAGCAAAGGGTAGGTCACATCTGAAATGCAGTTCCATGACCCTACCAAATCATTTGGCTTGATTCATGCTAAACAAAAGTGTAATTTATGCTCGAGCAACATGCTCATCTACTTAGAATAAATACTAATTATTCTGGCTTCTGAGTTTTGACATAGTTTTTGAAGTTTCCTTAAAGTTATTATGATCAGATGAACTTAATTACAGAGTACTTTACATATACTCATCTGGTAAATGTCATACAACAGACAGTCAAAGGGAAGGTATGCAGGATTTTCGGTCTCCCTCTTCTTCTTGTTATGCTCCTTTATGTTGCCACTGAGTTTTAAGCTTGCATGTCTGAGCTGTTCCTCCTGTTAGGAAAAAAAAACCAAAAACCAATGCCTTTGCCTCCTCCTTAACCCCCTTCTGCCACCCCCCCTCCAAGGTTTGGGAAAAAAAAAAAATAAAAAAAAATCCCCCAAAGCAAAACTTGGACTGGTGTCTGTTCAGAAAGGAAATGTCTCCCAGTTCACAAAAATAGCTGCCTAGAGAAATCCCTGGAGCAGGCAGACCGTCGCCTCTCTGCCGCTTACTCCAGCGGCATCAGGAAGCTGCTCCCTTCAGTGGGAAGGATGCGGTGTGCGTCTCCCCGACGGCAGTGGCAGCTTCTCTGCCCCTCTCGATACGGGGGGAAAGAGGAAAGGGCCGGGATGGGAAGTGTTTGAGAAATCAAACCTCCTTGCAGTGAGCTTGGCTTGACCCCCACCCTGAGCGCACAGCGGAGCTCCCATCCGGGACGTGCTGGCTGTGGAGGTGAAGCAGCCGCTCCTGGGGCACACTCAGCTTCTCCCAGGGATGCCATTCGCCTCCTTTTTCGACGCTGATCCACCGTTTCCTTATTCT
>VXBL01005395.1:483920-501420 GCA_013400195.1 Aramus guarauna | reverse complement strand
GGGGTTCAGCCCCATCTCCCCTGGGGGCCACAGAGCTGTTACGGGTGCTTTTTTTGGCTGATGAGAAGCCAAAGAGTTTTCTTGGGTGTTTCTTCCAGCCAGACTGTTTGCAAGGTTTTTCTATTATCTAAGTAAATGTCACAATAATGCCTGTAAGAGAGGAATGGATGTGGGTCACTGCTAAACATTGCTGTTTTCAGATTTTCCTGAATGCTTCCCCTGGCTAGGTACCTTCACCTCAGCCTCTTGCCGGTGCTTTCAGGGTCTTCTCTGCGTCGTGCACAGAGGTTGCAGTGCACCTGGCCGAGTGCAACACGAGGTGTGACCTGGGCAGAGGTTAGCCATGAATAGGGAACATGTATACAAAAATCGGGCTTTCCCAGGGGACTGCCTTCTCTGTTTCCATGAAGGGTCAAGGGAATGCACAAAACCTTTTTTGAACCTAATGCTTTTCTGAAGTCAGTTCTCAGCCGGGAGAAGGCAAGCCTTTGGGAATTTCATGTTAGACCCCACGTGGTGGTATTGCAATAAAATGCCTTGGCTTATTTCCTTTTATGTGGCATTTCTCTCCTTATCCGTTTCAGTTGCAACATTGACTGTGGCTGTGTTAATGTTGCATCTGATAAACACAATGACTTTGCTGAGATTCTTGTGACTGTGTCATGTGTAGCAAAATGCCTTCCCGAATTCAAGCCCTATGTTCGAATTTCCAGATAATATTGAACTCAAGTCTGGAAACATTATCAAGATACTTGCCTGAGCTTATTGGAGATTAGCTTAGTGTTAATAAATAATAGTATTTATATTTTGGGTTTCTTTAAAATTTTATTTTGGAAAATCTGTTCAGGTGTGGTCCAGAAGGCTCAATTCTAGAACTGCAGCCCTGTTCTGAAGGAAACAGGCAGGCAGGCCTTGGCCCAATCCTGCAGTGGTTTGGCAGGCTGCTACAAACTATAAAGTTTGTATAAAGACTTCAGAAACAGCCTAAAGTAGTCCAATGGGACAGTCATGTGTGACATATTGTTGATTTTACTCTAAGTGTAGAGAGAAATAGTTTTCCCCTTAATTTAGTATTTTAAAATGTCACTATTTTCTCTGCTTTAAAAAGAGTAAAAAGCTTGCTGTGACCAGATGGGTAAAATACTCGATCCTCATTTCATTATCACTGTGGGTGCAAGCTCCTTTCTCTAACAGCCAGTGAGTCCAAAGAAAGCACAATGTGTGCTTAGAGGTGGATCCTTCAAAAATGAGTGGGTGAGGACATAAGACTGGGAGCAATTGCTGCTGAGTGGGTTGGGGAGACGATCCAGGTCGTGGGTAGAGAAGCTTGTTGGGATCCAGGATGGACACAGGACCCTGTAGCAGCCCTTCTTGGGAATCAGTTTGTTGGAGTCAGGAAGGAAGTTTGGAGAAGAATCTCTTGAGATTCCTGGGTTTTGGAGCATGACAAGCAACTCTTCCTGGTGTGGAAGAACTAGCAAGATGGCTGAGACATAAGGGCATTTTGAGTGGGGAGTGAGGAAACTGAGGCATGCCTTTGAGGGACTTTGTCTTTCAGTTTTGAGACCTTTGTAAGTGCTGCTCTGAGAAAGTGGTTTTAAATCTGCTCTCCGCAGCATAACTAGAAAACCAAGAGGGAAACCAAGACTGCTATGCCCTGCCATGGGATGAGGGCTCCTTCATAGAAATGAGTCAAGCAATAAGCCTGATTCCTGAAGTTTATGTGGAAGCTTATGTGACCAAAGGCAAACTTGCTGTAACTTTTTAAAGATCTTCCACATTCTGAAAATGCATTATAGTGGAATATAAAATCTGTTATTCTGAACTGAATTTTAAGGGCTTGTTTTCTCTGAGGTACTGAACTTGCTGACGGTGCATGTGCTTTTGTGTTGAGTGAAGAGCTTTTCAGAGAAAAGCTAATGTATGAGGTAGAGACGAGCAGAAAATATTTATAACGCCTAACCTCCTTGTGGTTCAAGATGCTTTCCTGTGTTGCCAAATATAGTAAATTACTACAGTTTAGAAAGCTGCTTCTTTATAGTATGTGAAAAAACATAATTGTACAGCTTTTGTTGAAAGGAAATCTTGAAAAATTATTTTCAACCAAGGCAGAAACAACTGTGCAAGTGAACCAGGACCGTTGTTATGTGTACTCTGCTCTGAGAGTGCAGAGCTTAGTCTCCCAGACCGTGTTCAGTTGAAATGAAGACCAGTTTTGAGCAAAGTCATGTGAGACAAACCAGAAAAAGTGCAAAATCTTCTGAATTTTTGGTTAACTGTGAATGTAGAGACTGAATTTTGCCTTTGCTTAGGAATCAGTGCCTTCTGGAGATCCATGGTTAGTGAAGAATAGTTGGTTTCTTCACTTGCAATGTGTTAGTGGTATAAGAGAGCTGGAAGGGCAATCATGCTGCTTGACTTTTCTCTCTTTGTTCCTAAATTGTGTGTTCCAATTGTCTTCTGGTACCAAGGTAAGATTAGAAAGGTTATTCTGTAGAGAATTTTCCCCGAGAAAGCAGATGTACTCATAATACTTCCAGCAGCATTTGGGTTTTGGGTAAGACACACGGAGGATCTGGGTGTTTTGAAGTCTAAGATAAAAAAAATAATTTGGGGACAAGGTGAAGACGAGGGAAGGAATGTTGTGGCCTGAAAGAGAAAATATTGGTGGAATAAATGGTTGCAAACTAATGAATTTCCTTTATCTAATCACTCACCTTTAGTCCTTAAGAATCTCTCTCCTTCAGCTAAGAGGTGTTATGCCTCAAAGGCAAGTAAAAAGACCAGAAGAAACCAAGTGGCACTGCTTTCCTAAATCCAGCACTAGTAGTATATTTTATTGACAGTCACCTTGTGTGACTATCGGTATGGTCTTAGAACTTTGCTAAGCACTAAACAGCTTTCTTTTATAGGGCATCATTCTGTTACACATGTACTATCTATACCACCTATTGTACGATCATCTTTCTGTGCTGTGGTGTTTTGCCACTTTCACTAGTTCCATTGCTGTGAAGGAGGAGGAGACAGGCTGGAGAGACCACAAAAATTATACACGGTGACTGTTTTGGCCATTCGAATTTTCCACACATCGGGTTTGTTCAAAAGAGAGCAAAATCAAGGAAGCATATGCAGAAATGCAGACCTCATAAACCACCACCCATCCCATTAAGGAGGCACACTGTTTGTGCTTTCTGTTGAAAAGTGATTAACAATAGGTGTTTTCTGTGTGGCATGTACATGATTTTGGCTGCTAATGGACAGCTGTGAGTAGCTCTGAGTTAAATAATGAAAATAAAAGGTCACTTCAGTTGGGACAGAAGGAAGTTCAGTCATCATCTAGTCTAAGGAGATACACCCACCCTCAGTGAACATCATAATTAAACAACTCACCTACTATGAGCTGCCTCGCATGCTTCTGTATATTAAGATATGGATTTTTTGGATTGTTGCATTGGTACCATACACTAAGAATTATGAAGCAAAAAAGTAGTTTAAAAGTAAAGACAAATTTTGGGTGCTGGAGGTGGCCAGGGATCAGCTGCCAATTGTGCCTAGTGTGATGAAACTTGAGAAAAATTGCAGTTAATTTCATACTAAGAAATGAAGTCTGTAAGTGACCTTACACAGGACAGGGTGCTCTCAGGAATTTTTAGCTCCTCTGTGGATCAGTCTCCCCTCTGCCACCAACCTCCTATGCTGGTCTTGAGAGGAAACTGATGTCTCTTTGCCTCCAAGTTTTCCATAAGTCTGAGGGCTGTGGCTGGAAGAGGTGCTATGAGCTATGGGATACATGGTACACGTGGAATTCTCTTCCCGAAGAGTGCTTGCTGGGGTGAAGATGTATTGGAGGTCAGTTTTTACCCTGTTTGGGTGATTCCTTCTTCCCCTGAATATGAGGTCAAAAGGAGTGAACTTTTGAGGATGTGTAAAGTCAGTTATTTAGGAGACTGGTCATGGAAGGACATTCTTCATTCAACTGTAATCAAGAAATTGCAGAAAAAGTTCAGAAGATTATTTTGTGCAGTTTGGCAGACCTGCGTGATAATCTTTAAACATGGAATTAATTTGTGGTTCTTTGGCGGGGGGAAGGATGAAAAATGCAAGAACTCAAAGGAGAAGGGTAAAAAAGTGTGTGTTAACTTTGCTAAGTGCTGTTAAGATGCGTAAAGTTAATGAACCTACTCATATAAATGAAGACTGGAATCAGAGCAGCCTCTGCGAAAATTTTTCAAATGACTCCTGAAAAGCTTGGAGAGAAAATTATTATAATGAAACGAGTGGGGAAAAAAAATGTAATGGGATAAAAGAAATCAAGTTGCTCAGAGGAAGTGATTTTGCACCATAAAGCATTAAGGCAATGGGGAACAGCAAAAATAAGCTGTTCTTTGTTACTTTGGCTATAATAGCAAACCAACAATTCACAATCAAAAAGTAAATTGGGCAGCAAGGCATCCCCAAACAAGACTTTGTTAGCTTTATGCAAGAGAAAAACAACTCAGTTGACATGACAGTGGCATGAACAAAATAATGTCTCAGAGATAAGCAAATGCCATCCAGAATACCCACGAAATTTTTACATAGTTGGAGATTTCAGGTAATAGCACAGAGAAGTCATTAAATCTGCAGTGAGTGATTTGCACAGTAGCCTCATAAATTAAATGAAACCATATTCAAAGTACACAATGCACTATAGCTTTGCTTCTGAAACTTCTGAAAGAAAACAGAGATGTTTTTGAAAGCCTGGGATGCTTCCAGATATCCTGGGCTTGGAAACAGAGAAAAATGATTCAGTCTATAAAGCATCTGTCTTGGAGAGTAAGTCAAAAATCACTGTGTCTGTGGAAGCTAAGAAAAGAGAGTGGCATTGCTAAAGCAGCAGTGCTAGAAAGCTCAGTACGTGCCCTCATATCCACGGAGAAGAGATTTTAGGTTCAGATAGGTCTGAGCAATTAAAATGAAGTGCTAGACAGAGCCGCAACCAAATACCTATGCCTGAATAAATATTATCCAGCTTAGCTGAAAGGAAAAAAAAATTATCTGTACTTGGTGTCAAATATTACTGGGTAAAGAGAGGAGTTACGACAGCATGCTCTGGACACTGGCAGGGAGATGAATATTCTACGTGGGATGAAACCTCCAGCAAAAAGATCCTATTGCCACCCACGAGCCTTACAAACAGGAGGCGGATGTAGCAGCACTGAGGGCGATGACATTCTGATGTATAGGTGCCGAGATGGTAGGATGGAAGCTGTGGCACATCAAGCTCACAGTCTCATCTGGCTGCTAGTAAAAGCCAGGGGAGTAAATCTAGAGTTGAAATAAAACGATGAAATTATGAGTGGCTGTATGTATGGAACAGTTCTGACCTCCTAAGAACTAAAACCTGACCTCCAAAAGGTAAAGGCAATACAGGAAAGCCCACTACTAAAGATATTAAATCAGTTCAGAGATTATTAGGGTTTATAAACTCAGACTGAATTTTTTTCTGATGGGTCTCACGTGTGTGCGAATTCCTGTGGCAACTGCTCTGCAGAGACGCATGCTGGAAGCAAGTCCCTTCATATGACATGCTTTACCCCACATGCTATGGCCACATATACCAGAGTTTCAGGTTTATCTTTTAGTCAGCTCTCTCTGCAAATAGGAGGGAAACAGACATTTCTAAGGTGTTTTTTTGAAATTAAGCCCACGTTGTCCCAACTGGATTATAAGAAATCATGCTAGCAGTGGTAACGGTTGCTCTGAACGCTGCCTGCCCCTTGCACCGTGCAGAGGAGCCTTGCATTCAGTGCCGCAGTGGCGGATTTGGCTGTGCCAAAGGCGCAGCAGTGACGGCCCTTGCGAAGGAGCCCGGCTCCCGGTAGCTGGGAGCTCAGAATAAGGGCAAGGCAGAAGCGTGCTGCTTCCCGCCATATTTCCTTGCTGGCTGCGCTGTCCGGCCTGTTATGAGCTCCCTGCCGCTAAGGGGGTGACACGTTGCTAGCAGGGTAACAGACTGATGGAGAGGTGAGGAGAAAAAATATTTTCTGAAAAAAATAATTGCACTTGTATTTTGAGTGAGGAAGAATGGCAATTTCTGCAAGAAACAGAGTAGTTTTATATGATGGAGTGGCAGACGTTGGATTCCTTCCCTCCCTCCTCCTCCCTGCTGTCAGGGGAGGCAGAGCAGGGCGAGAGGATGTCGTGAGTTAGATCTGCCCTGTCCTGCTGGCGTGAGTATTCACGTCCAGGTGAGTTATCAGGCCGGCAGTCAGCACAAGTAAAACTGCTTGCAGAAATGACAGCATTGCAGCGGTTTCCTTCAGCGCTGCCTGGCTCCGGGGCAGCTCAGTGGTAGTCAGAAACTGAGGATATGGGACAAATGGTCTGAACAGATCAAAAAAGTTATTTTTAGTTTTTAAAAAAAATAATGCTGTAAGCGGTGGCCTGTGGGCTGAAGGGATTGGTTAAAAGGGTTAATTTGATCTTTTTTGGTAATAGTTCTTCAGCGGGACCCCATCACTTTAGAAGGTATTAAATATTGAAGTACTTCCCCTGCCATGTTGGAAAGTTTTGCTGTCCAGGGAGAGCTTCCCCCAAGAGGAATGACTCAGGGGTGTCTTGATTTTTGGGAGAGGACAAGCAGCTGCTCAGCTCCTGTCCCCCAGCACTGTGGTGGGACTGAGGTAATGTGATCTAAGGGGGACCAGAGGACGCCATTTTGGGGGGAGCTGAGGGGTGGTCCGCTACCTTGGCCTGCAACAGGAAGGCTCTGTCAGGCTGAAACAACATGGCTGCTACAGGCCTGCCCATGAGCAGCAGGCCAGGCTTTAGGAAGGGGTTAAATGTTCCTAGCAACCCATCTGGGCCTGCTGGCTGCCTGTGGAGGGAGCCATGGGCTGAACATACTCCTCGTCGGGGCTTGACACCTGGGGCTGAAGGGGTGGTGGTGGCATTGCAGCCGCCCGGCCAGGCCACACACACCCTCTCCTCAGGCAGCTCCTCTTCTCTTCCACCGTCACAGTTGCCAAAACTGAGTCTCCCTGCCCCACTTCAAACTGCAGCGGGAAATCAATTCTGTGGAAAACATAACTGCCGATACAGAGCAACCATCATGCGGAAGGCACGGGGGAATGGCCGCAGGACTGACAGGTTTGAGCCGCTTTCCCCAAGAGCAGCCTACTTAACCAATTGAATATATATTTGTTTTTAGACGTTCTTGGTGTTGTACTCAAAAGCTGAATTTCGGATGGCGTTTTTATGAAGTGAGGTTTTTGAAGGGCTCACCAGCTCCTGAGTCTCCTGTCTCCCCTCACTAGTGACCTGGCTTTTTTCCTCTTGTTTTTTGGGTTTTGTTATTTTTTTTCCTCCATGTCACAAAATCTGTTCTAGCTGCTTCGTTAAGCCACCATGTGTCATGGTAGTGGCTCCACGAATTTAAACTGGCTATTTTTGTCCGCAAGAGCGTGAAACTGGGAGACCAGGAGAAACCAGCTCCACAGCTGTATTTTCTATGTGCTGAATGGGGGCTGATATAAACAAAGTGCTTTTCCTTCGGGGGTTTGGCAGCTCTTGCCCAACCTGTCAGAGAAATGGTTATGACTATTTCTCCACTCTCAAATGAGGCTGCTGAAAACTTACAGCCTCTCTGGGAATTTTGACTTCTTTCCACGGGGCAGTAACAAAATCCGGTTTTATGTTATGTTTAATTGCAGACAATTTAGAGTGTTAAGCAGTTTCTCCTGGCAGATCTAAAAAGAGGGGAAAAAAACCCAAAACAAAACAAACCCACCCCACCTACCTCTTTTTCCTGTGAAACCTAAATACTTGCTCCTTTCGGAAATATCCACAATTTTTTACATAACTGAACTGGCTGTTCTGAGAAGCTGCTCACAGTAGATACTTGCTACAACTTATATCCTTTTTTTTTTTTTCTGTTGCTTTCTTTACTTAATAGACTAAACAAATATTTTTCCTTAAATTATGTTAATTTAGCTTAAATTATTCATTAAAGAAGCTTGATTTCTGCTATAAACTTTTTAATTAGCTAATAACCTGTCTTTTTGCAATGATTTTTAGTTGAATTTCAGTTGCAAAAAAAGTGACACATACATTAAAAAAAGCCCTTATGTGAAGGAGAATAATACATTACAAAGTCATAGCAGGAGAGGGATTTATGCAACAACAGTATATCAGAAATGGTTAAGTGCATCAAAATGATCAAAGTTGATTTTTTATATTCCCCTCCCCCCCCTTAAAAAAAAACACCAAACCACAAACCAACAACTTTTAAAGTGTTTTTAAATGAGATTTTGTTTCAGAAGGTGTTTACAGAAAGCAAATATCGTAAACCCCACAAATATTCATGAGGATATTCATGCATAGCAATGGTTGTCATGTGGTTCTTTTGTAAAATGTTTACTTTTCCCATGATAAGTTGATACCTCTGGATATTCATAGTTTTGTGGGGTTTTTTTCTGACTAGAAGCAGCTTTCACAACCATAGACCTGGTCATCCAAATAGAAAGCAGAAACAGTACCTCATGCAGCAAGTAAACAGCAAATGTTTTTGAACAGGTGAGAGACTAAAATGAGAGTGAAAAAAGAGAATAAATATGTGATAATTACAGCTGGTTCCAAATAAATTGTTGTGTGTTGTCACATTGAGGAAAATAACATCAAAGTGACGTTCTTTAAATAAATTGCTCATTGAGAATGTTTCTCCTGCCAGTTCAACAAAACATACTTTTAACTAGTGCTTTGGCAGGAAATTTGCTTTGTGCTCCTGTCAAAGATATTAGCTTTCATTGAGCTTGATGAGAGTTTTGATGCCAAAGTATCAGTGGAAGTGGTAGCCTGTGCTTTGAATAACAGAAGTTTCCAGGAAGAATGGATCCATCCTGAAATTTATATTATTTGGCAACTGGCTGAGCAATACAGCTTTGAGTCTTAGATCCTCGTGGCAGATAATTTTTCATATTCTAGGTGAGACTAGAATGTCAGGATGCCTATTTTGGGAAGTGCTCAAGATAAAAGAGGAGCTGGATAGAGTAATGGTAAATTTGGAGCAAGGACCTAGGCTTTACTCTTAGACTTTGGTGCTACTTTTTTCTCATGGACATAAGTCTCCATCCTGGCTTTCATTTGGGTTTTGCTTATTCAAACAGTTATACAGAATTGTAAATGACAACCAGTCTATCCACGAGGTATAGAAAAAGGCTAGCAAGGCTAAATTAATGACATTAGTGCTTCATCTTTAGAGATGTGTTTTCAACTAAGGAAGTAATGGCATCACACAGTGGTCCATCAAATGAATGCAGTTGTCATTAGTGCTTATGTTTAGGATGCTCTTCTTCCTACTGTAAAATTTGCAAATACACAGTCCCACCTCCAGTGCAGCAGTGTCCAACTGGTTACTGGGGCGATGTGCCCAACAAGGGTGCAAGTTGAAGGCAGCCCTGAGGAGAAGGACTTGGGGATATTGAGTGATGAAAAGCTCAAAATGAGCAAGCAATGTGTGTTTGCAGCCCAGAAATCCAACCGTATCCTGGGCTGCATCAAAAGAAGTGTGACCAGCAAGTTGAGGGACATGATTCTGCCCCTTTACTCTGCCCTCGTGAGACCCCACCTGGAGCACTGCATCCATCTCTGGGGTCTCCAGTACAAGAAGGACATGGAGCTGTTGGAGAGAGTCCAGAGGAGGGCCACGAAGTTGATCGGAGGGCTTGGAGCACCTATCTTATGAAGACAGGCTGAGAGAGTTGGGATTGTTCAGCCTGGAGAAGAAAAGGCTCTGGGGAGACCTAATTGTGGTCTTCCAGTACCTGAAGGGGCCTACAGGAAAGCTGGAGAGGGACTGGTTATCAGGGAGTGTGGTGGTCGAACAAGGGGTAATGGCCTTAAGCTGAAGGAGGATAGATTTAGATTAGATGTTAGGAAGAAATTCTTCACTGTGAGGGTGGAGAGGCACTGGAACAGGTTGCCCAGAGAGATTGCGGAGGCCCCATCCCTGGGCATGTTCAAGGCCAGGTTGGATGGGGCTTTGGGCAACCTGGTCTAGTGGAGGGTGTCCCTGCCCGTAGCAGGAGGGTTGGAACTAGATGGTGTTTGAGGTCCCTTCCAACCCAAACCATTCTATGATTTTAAGTGCTGGGCAGTTGTTATTGAATGTGTCCTGTATTTTAACGTTAACGAGCTTAATTGTGTATTATTTTGTGCTCAGTTCTTATCATGGAGCCTCAGCTGAGGCATTTCTTTCAGAGTTAAGTACAGGACACATGTTTGAAAAAAGCTTAAAGATTTGAAGCAAAGTAGCTTCAAATTTCACACTTCCCAGTAAATATTCTAACAAAGTGTGCTTGATATGTGCTGATGAGGACTTTGAACAAAATATTTTTTACCTTTATGATTTCATTACTTTAATTTGAATTAAAAAAACTGCACTCAGAGCCCTGATACTTGCTGTAGCTATTGCATTTCACTGTTGGTGCCTGTGTTTGTAGTGGTTCACATGTTTTTCCTTAACTAGGCAAGGTAATGTTCTTATTAATGGAAAATGTTTTAAGTAATGGGGATTTTTAAACAGCTGTTTACATATATCATTGACCTAATGAGACGTTTTCCCTCATTTATGAATCTTGTTTAAATCCTGAATGGCTCTATATTTCAATATAGATAATAACCACTACCTTTACACTACAATAGCATGCCAATTCTTACCGGTTTCTTGAAGACTGACTTCTGTGTCCCTGGGTATGCAGGACATAACAGCTGGGAGTTGTGCCTGATTTCCAGGAGTTACATTTTCCCTTGGAGACACTGCAGGTCTTGTGGTTATCACATACCTGCTGAGGGCAGCAGGAGGTCGGGAGCTCAGCTCCCATTCCACCCAGCACTCCCCAGTCACTTGTTCTCTTTGCGCTGACTTTATCACAGTTGAGGTAGTAACTTTGAAATTACCTAATGTGAAGCAGGCTTTACATAAGCTGTCTGGTGTAAATCAGGTAATCTGGTGTGACAGAGGATGCAGAGCAATGTCAGTTGCTCAGAGATTGCAAAGAAAACCTCAGCAGGTTAGGCAATGTAGTGTGCATCTTTTTGCTGTTCTGTCTTGATCCAATACTTTTAAGAGTCAAACAACTTTGCTTTTAAGTAGATTTTATTGATGCTTCATAATCTTTAGGGATGTAGGGTTGGGAAGAGCACCTGTCTTTTGTGCATCTTGGAAACCTTGCTGCTACCCTGTTATTCTAGATTTGTAAAGCTTAGAGGGTCGGACCTGTAGGACTGCAGATGTTAGGTACGATACACCTGGGCAGGAGTTTTGAGGAGAGAAGCAATGTGGAAACAGATCTTTCAATTGCCACTGGGAGTCTAGTATTGAAAGTCATTTTTAATAAGAACAACACGCTCATCTATTGTGACAAATCCTGCCCCAAGAAGCACTTGGGAGATGGCATGACCTGAGACCTGCAGGGCTGGGCTCCCTGTCTTTGCTGGGCAAAAATTGATGGCAGAATGCACACAGTAAGCAACTGACTTCTTCCTGCCAAAGCACATGTTTGCATCCCTTGTGCAGAAAACATGGCATGGGCTGATGCTTTGCCACAACTATTTCTTAGAGAGATTTTTGGTCTTTTTTCCTTTATAAAGTTTCAGTGTTTCATGAGAATAGCTGGAGCTAATCATTGATTAGTTGCGTGCAATCACCCCTCATTTATATTGATGGGAGAGGAAGGCACTCAGCAGCTTTCAGAAATAGGTTGCTGTAATTTAGTCCTGTTTGCCCTTGTGTAGCATAAATAAGTACACTCACACAGTAACAGTTGTTATTATTACATATACTTACAAAGATGAGTGGAAATCTAGCACTTTCCCTGAAGGACTCTGGAATAATATCTATGATATCTTTTAGCGAAAAAGCATTAATTAGTTTTGGATCTAGTTATGCTTGCCTCTAGAGAAGATCTCTCTACTCCAATCACAGAAATTCTCAGTAGGAACTAACACATTTGGGAAGATGGTAATTATTTTGTGTACTTATTATATGATGGGAAAACAGATGTAGAAGTCTGTTTTTCCTCCCCTTTGTAATAAAAAAGATAATTATAACAAGAAAAAAACTTCTCATATTTTATTAATCTAAACGTATACAATCTCTTTATTTGTTTAGTAGTTTGAACTCTGGAAAATTTAATGGAGATATTTTTGAAAGATGTTTAACTGTTTTCTGAGCTGTAGCAACTGACTAGTACTGAAGACAGTCTGAGGAGGGACTTTATTATGGCATTGAGCCAAAAAGTCATCACTCTCATGTAACAAAATCTCTTCCAACAGAGGGCTCAATTCAGAGATGCATCCAGCCTTAGAATATGATTGTTCAGTAGTCAGAGTGATCCAAAGCAATGAGGATCACTCAAATGAGGCACTGCGATCTACTGGGACACTTTAGTCCCGTCTTCATTCTCCCAGAAGCATCTGCATGCTCCTGGGAGCACGGTTACTTGAGCTGGCACTTTGCATCTGCTTTCTCCTGCAGTCCTTAGGTCCTCAAGCACTTATGTCATTCAGGTTGCCAAACGAGCTAAAGGTGTCTCTGCATACTCGTTTGAGTGATGATAGCCTTGCCAACCTCCAGGGAGCTGAACATCACCTCGGGAAAACTTTGTCTATAGAGACTGTTGGAGAGGAACCTCCATTGCTTCAAACTTTGTGAACGTCACAAATGGTGTTTGACCTCATTTCTCAGCACAGATATAGAAATTTTGTGAGAAGTTTGGTGTCTAAAGTCTCCAGTCACAACCTGCTACTCTTTCTTCTGTACGTTCTTTTATCATGGTACCAGGCTGGCCAAGGCTCAGCTTGATACCACAGGGTGCGCACGTTGAACTGCTTCCTTCTTTTTGAAAGGTCCCGGTTCCCTATCAGCTTATTCTGATCTATCCCTGTGGTCACACACACTTGGGTTGTTTTTTTTTTTTGTTTGGGTTTGTTTTTGGTTTTTCTGCCTCAGACTTGGTACTCACTGAAGCTACTTGAAATGACCAACCTGGTAGAAAAATAACCTGGTCAAAACCGATCATACAGTTTTCTGCTTGGATGCTGAGTTGAATTGATTCTTGGAGTCAGTGCCACACTCATTGCAAAGGAGGGTGTGAAACTGGAGGGTTGGGAGCAAAGATGGTGAAAACAAGGGACAACGAGCTATTATGTCAGCTCAGCTGTGTGTAAAACTGCAACACTGCACCTCTTTCCCACTCCTTCCGTTGCTTCCTACTATCTAGTCCAGCTAATAATGTGTGCCTGTATCTGTGCATGCAGAGTAATTGTTCTAGGGTTTGTTTTCACTGTGTAAAGGAGAAAGAAAGCTGAAAGTTAGATGCCTTCTTATTTGAATGCTGATATTTCTCTGTATTAATGATAATAAAAGATGTTTTTTGCACCTTTGTATGTTCCCTTATGGTAAAAAGCCATGCCACCAAATTTCATGGAGAAGTAAAATATTTCTGGCATGAAATAGGTTTGAATTAAATTATGGAACTGTTTGCATGAAATTTCATGGAAATCTGCTTTGAACTTTCATTTGTACTAACTGCAGTGGGGTTTACATCAGTAAACATTCATTGGCATATTCTCTTCTGTAATTTTATTAGCATTATTATCTTTCACATTATAACTTGTAAAAAATGCATTTATCCATGGGACAAATCATTAGTTGCCTTAAACAAACAAAACAAACAAAAAAAAAAAAAAAAGAGGATACAGCTAATCTCTAAATAGTGACTTTTTTGACTGCTAATCTCCTGTGAAAATGTAAAAATGACCAAGCCTATCTCATATCATGTAGAACTACATGCTGGAGTCACAGTGTGAAGCCTCTGAAAAGTTGACCACCCCGTGTTTTGAGTCTGTACAACAGGGACACCAGCTGCTCTGGATTTGATGATTTTGCTAGCAAATGTGAGTATATATGATTTTAATGTATCATGGGGATAATTGGGTGCAGGTTGATGGGTCCTCTTAAATATTACAGTTTTAGCTAGTTCACATAAGCATTTGAAATATAGCACCCATTAGTTAATGCTGCTCTGCAACATATCACTATCTTTCCAATATAGATTCAAAAGGAAGTCAAACTGCTAATGTACTGTAACATGTATGGGCTATTATATTTGTCACTGTACCATGACTCCGTAGCAGATTTGCTATATATAGTAAACAAAGCAAAAGCAGCTTTGGAGACTTGGGAATTCTGTCAAACAATGCAAAATACTCACTTGAAATGCGCATCTATTTTAACTGGATACTTCAAAATTATGATGGGTGACTTTTGACCTGTAGCGAATGAAGCCAAGTCTTTGTGTATTCTGCTCTTAAAGTGAGAAGTGTAAGTCACAAGTTGATCAGACAAATAGCAAAGTAAAAGAGAAAACTTCTCTGATAATCAAAATGTGTCCAAGGAAGTCCAAATGTTGGGGAAAAAAAAAAATTAACACAGCACCACCCCCCCACCCCCCCAATACTGTTTTCTGCAATTTCCCTGGTTTCACTAATCTCTAAGGATTTATATCAAAATCACACCTATGGCAGACCAGATACATAAGCTTTCCTAAAAAAGATGCACATTGTTGAATATCATCCAGTAACATGTAGGAAGAAACGTTTTGGGATACAACCTACAGGTGTGTATAGTCAAAAACAGAGAAGAGGGAATAATTTTGCAAGCCCAGGAGATGTTGAATAAAAAAACAATGATGGAGTAGAAAGCAGCTTGGCAGATGAGGAACAGTGTAAAATATTAATAGTCAGGTTGAAGGTCAGGGAGATGAAGACACAAGACTTGTGGAGCCAGGAGAGCTGCAAACTTCATAGCAGTTAGATTTTTCAGAATCTGACTCTATTCCATTTAACTTCAAAATTATCAAATCCATTGAGGTCCAGGAATGGAAGCTTGCTTTCCTTTCCTGCTGTCTTTTGATGGCATTTGCATTAAATAATGAAAATAAAATACAACCCTTCAAAATCCGTAGCAGACATTGTAAATAGAAATCTGAAGAACTTCAAAAATGTTTATTCAGCATCAATGAAGCATTGAAAAATAATTTTGAGTCCTAGTTCTGACAATGACACACCTTATTTACAATTCTATTCCTTATAAAATGGTTGTAAAACTTTTGTTCTATAACAATATAAAAAGTAGACAGTAATTAAAATATTGGGTATGTTTGGGACTCCACTAGTCAAAATCAATGATAAAGGATGTGAAGCATGTTAGTTTCTAAGGAGCTAGCTGTAATATGCTTATAGAAGGAATGTGAAATATTGTGGTTTGTTTTGGAAATCTAGTGAATTTAATTGAAGAAATGCCACAGCATACAACCATTGAGCTTAGAAGCATAGGGTTCTTTTAACAGAATGTTCAACTGTAATTGACATTAGGTTTGTTGGGTTGGTTTTTTTTTTTTTGAATTTCAAAAAAACAATTTTATTATGAAAGCTAGTTTCAATCTGAGCTTTTGCATTGTACAGAATAATTCATGTCAATAAAATTCTTGTGTTCTCAAAGTCAACAGTTAATTTTCATGTACTGATGCGGAGATACAGAGAAAGTATACATCAAAGTTTATATGTAAACACTCTTTCTAAGCACATAATAAATGTTTATTAAAAGATAGGCTTTGAGATATACTCCTTATTTAAATCATATGGTATTTACTTTGTTCAATTCTTAAGACATTTTTGTGTCTATCTCCTAGAAATTACAAAGCAAGAAACTTAGTGAGTTTGATTGTGAATGCAAGCTGTTGTCTTCTGTCTTTGCTCCTTCAAGATTGTATTTTGACTTTGAGAATAGTCTTCCTAATGCCTGCAACTACTAGTTCCTTTGCACCTCTGTGGTACTTTTTAATACTGTTTTACTTATTTTAAAATTAGAAGTGACTCTTTCTTCCCGTGTTTTATTTGTTTGGCTATTCCTTTTGCTGCTGGTACTTCTTGGGTGTTTGTAATAAGTAGACAGGTAAGTGAAACTGATTTTGGTCATAGAGGAAGCTGCAATTAATATGTTTCCTTTATGTTGCTTTAGAAATGCTATGTACTTGTACACATCAAGCATTCTTTGATTCATTGAGAATTTGACTTTCAAAAATGCTATTCTATTATTAAAGGCAGTTGTAGTTGCAATTTTTATATGTGGGGTTGATTAATTTATGCCAAAAAAAGAAGCTTGCTAGAGCTTCACAAAGTAATCAGGGGGCGGAATTATATATGACTTGGTAAAAAAATTCTCTTCTTATCCAGGCAAAAGTTGTTTGAACTGTTTGTAAAAAAAAAAAAGATAATGATGATTTAGTTCTTCATTTAAAAGCAAATTATTTTTTTCAGATTGTGTAAATGAAAGATCTTACTAAGAAAAATATGATAAAATTGGAAGTGTTTTTACTAAGGTCAGACCTTTGCAAAATGGTATGCTTTTACAGTGCATATGTTGGCGGGGGGAGGAAGTAGAGAACAAAATTTTTAAGGATGGTCTATTGTTTCAGAACCTAAGTACTGATTCTGTCAATGCAGACAATTCCATACTTTTTCTTAGAAGGTAGAAAAATATTCCTTTGTACATTCAGTTAGGAAAAGAAGAGTTCATAAAAATGTTGTGAATAAAGTGGATAAAATTACATATGTAATAGTAGTGGTGAGAATATTTGACTAGAGACAGCATTTTCCTAGCAGTTGGGAGGGAGAGTATGAGGAAGATAGACAAAGAACAAAGGAAAAACGAGACGTGGGAGAAGGAGAGATTCAGTAAGAAAAAGAAAAGAGTCTAGCTTATCAGTTTTCATGAAGAATAATCTAAAAATGACTAAAATTCTAGCTTGAAGAGGAAATATTTTTACATCACACTAGCTTAGAGAAGAATACTCAACGTTATTAGATATTAATTCTGATATTATCTTTTGAAGGTCAAGTGAAATTGTGCTTCTTGGATATAGACTACAAGCTAGGCATGTTCTCTGTGCAATTAAAAGCAACACGTTCCACTAAAGAGAGAGAAAACTATTCAAATTAGCTTGGAGGAAAGAATCTATGTCTTCATTTTATTACAACAGTATGCATTTCCAAGCATTAACGACATTAATCTCTAGTTTTATACTTCACTTAGTTCTGTAAAGATACATTGTGTGACTTAAAGAAAAAAAGATTAGAAAATGGAAACATGATTTTCAGGCTCTTTGTAATTATAGGTAGCAGTTTGTACTTTTTTTTCCTATTCACATATTTATAAAAAGCAATGTAATAACATTAATGAGCAAGCAGTATAGGAATATCCAATTGGTAAATGATATAATTTATCTCTAACAAAAAATAGATTGTAATTAGCATGTTGTAATCTATATAGCACTTAATTTCTCTAAATGAATCTGTGATTTCACGGGAGCTTGGGGTGGGTTTTTTCCTTTCTTTTGTCATCTCCTCTGTCATGTCCCTGTCCCCCCCCCCCCCCCCCCCTCCCCCGTCTCTGTTC
>VXBL01005395.1:368328-479348 GCA_013400195.1 Aramus guarauna | reverse complement strand
TCTCTCTTTTTTTTTTTTTTTTTAAAAAAAAAAAAAAAAAAAAAAAGGCTGATCTCACCCATAGTATGGCAAGTAACACATTACAGCTTATGTTAGGAGACTCATAAGTAATGGGGAGATTTAAAGGTGCAAAGAGGATCCCTGTATGGCTCCAGATTTCCCTGAGGAGAAGAAATAGAAATAGAGGCTGTGGAAGGGACTCTCTCTGTGCCTGAAATGCTTTCCCACAGCCTGTGGGAGCGTGTGTGAAAGATAGAGACGTGAGTTGTCTTGTGATGGACTCTTTGGCAGACTGTACATTATAACATTACTGGTTGTGCTGTGCCATATACTGCGAATATTATCCTTAAATATTGCTGTAACATATTAATGTACCTTTAGTATGGTGGACTGCAAAGCGGGTCAGTCTGGGCATCTTCCAACCTGTGCTTTCTGATCGGCTATGTGAAGCCTAGTAGGTAGGTCACGCATTTGAAGATGAGAACTGGGAGAAACCTTATGTTCTCTGGTCCCACTTGAATTCATGTGGAAATATGAAGCTCAGGTGTCAACTGCAGCCTTATCTCCATTGCATTTATAATTAAGTAGCAAACAAATATAACCAAAGCAAAATCAACCTCACCTGTATATAAAAAGAACTGTGTTCATGTGTCTGCTGTCAAATTCAAATGACTTCCTTAACAGTGATACCAGTAAGGCCTCCATTGCCCTCATGCCTTTCTACTTGGGTTTTGTAGAAAGCTTCAGAACTCCAATATAGAAATTATTGCTGCTCTGATCTGAAATGCTTAATAGTAATGAAGTGACTTTGGAGGAAAATGAATGTGGTGGTACTTGGTGCTTAAAAACAAAAAACCTGGTACTGAGGTAGTCTGCGCCTGTGTATGAAGAAGCTAAAGTGGATAGCAAAATCATTAGTGTCAAACTTGTGAAACTAAAAAAAGGCGTATTTTGACATGCTTAAGGATAGTTCTGAAAATTTACCTTTCAAGATGTAATAGACCATATTAATTTTAGTGGAAATATGCAAGACAGAGTCTTTTAGTATTTGGCGCATCTTCTAACAATCTGGAAAAAAACCCCATTATTTTAAAAATCATTCTTTAAAAATGTCCCACACTGGTGGATGTGTTTCTGTTTCACTTAGTGCCAAAGGAAGGAAAGGAAAAATTTTGGCATATAAAGCACAAGTCACACATGTGTGTTAAGTAACATCCATAGCACAAATACCAGCCAAAGATAGCTTTTTATGCATAAAATATATCTATACTCAAATAAAATATAGTCAATAATGACACAGTCATGAAATTGCATAGGCATACAAAGCCTTTCTTACATAGTGCATGTTTCTATGCCTGTGCTGAAGGTTCAAAGATTTTTGTAGGTCCTGTTTAGTAGGTTAGTTTTCATTCAGATGCTAGTAAAACTTAAAGGATCTCTAAGCTACTTGAAAACGAGAACCAATGCTGTGTTATTTAGCAACCCAAACTAGCACAGAGGTAAAAATAACTTGATGGAGAACGCGAAATGCATCTACATGAAGCACAAAGACATCGTAAGTATTGTTCTGTTTAGATTTACACTGATGCACTTTTGATGAACTGCAGACTCTGCTGCTTCTTGTAAAGAAAAATATTGCGAGGTCTGGAGCAGTGTTAATGTTCTTACTTATGATATGCTAATAACATTATTACCATATCTTTCTTTGAGGGTAGAATACTGTTTTTTCAATCCCAAAATATTTAGGATGTGTTAGAGGTGTGTGTGTATATATGTGTGTGCCTATATATATATATATTTAAAAATCAAAATATACAATATGTATCTCTATATTTTATATATTTTGAAATTCAGTTTTCAAAACTGAAAGACTGCACAAACCTGAGTTTAAGGACTTCGACTAAATAGTAATGTTGATTCTACACAGAACTACACAGAATTTCTCACTGATATCATGGGTACAAATATGGTTGGTGTCTGTCTGGTCCTGTGAAACATGAAGCCTGCTACCGGCTGACACGTAATTTTAGAATTTTAGTAGTGCAGGAGCCTATCCTTGTAGCACTGGTGCAGCTACTATGGACATGTTTAAACTTTTTATAAGCTCATACACACAATAAAGCATTACAGAACCAGACTCTATAAAAAAAAAAACACAAAAAGAAGCACTTTTGTTTTCAGTTTCTTAATACATATCTTGATAAAATATTTAGTAAGGTGAACTGAGTCACGGGCAAGTACTGCGCGGGCATCTTGTTTTAATTCTGGTCTGCACTCGCTAGCTCTGCAGGCTTGCATTTGATCTCTGAGCCAAGATAAAACCCACAATGAGAACCAAACAGTGCAAATAAACAGAAATGTCTGCTTTGGTAAAGGGTGTAAAAGACAAGAAGTATTCCACTAGTTTCCAAGGGTATGTGCCGCCAGGCGCTGTTGTTCTGAGACAGCATCCTCAGACAGGGGTTGCAAACCGTGGAAGCGGAGGAGACGTAGCCGCTCAGCTCCAGGGGAAGTTGAGAGAGACGGCGTGCTGGTGCTAGGGAGGGGCATGGCCGCCCAGGGCACCGCGGCGACCACTGCGCCGCAAACGCCGCTTTGCTTGTACTCTGTTTTAGTAGTTACCGCGGTAGGTAAGGAAGAACATAAAACCAATGGAGTTTTGTTACTCTTTTCCAAGTGCAATTTTAACGTGCCTTACACATCTGAGTCTTGGGGTTTTATATGACACTGCTGTAAAAGTGTTTTTCTTAATTAATAATCCCTAAGAAACTAGCTGTTATGAGGAGTTTTATGAGCGGCTTGGAACTTAGTGCCCTGGTCAGGATAAGGTCTGTTAGAGGATTATTTTCTCAATAAGATGAGGGGCTGGGAAACATTGCTTTTTTAATAGTTTGTAACTTTTTTCGTTTGATAGAGCTAGATCTTGGACACTGCTAGATCATTTGTTCAGGATAATCTGTGGCTTCAGACTTGTTTCCATCATCTGAAGAAACACAAGAGACCAAGTTCTTTGTACTGTAGACTTCCTCTGGTCTCCCTGTCTGAATGGACAAGGGAACACATTTCAGAGTACAGTTGTTTAAATATTTAGTAGTGAGTTTAGTGCTTACAACTCTTGATTTCAAAGGGGTTAGCCCCAGAAATAAGCACAGCTGTTGTATACTCAGGAGTAAGTGTTTTCAGGAAGGCGCCTTAACACGGCACTTGTACAGGACTTGTATGGTATTAACAATTTTAGGTCCTGAACCTGCAAACACTTATGCATTTCACTAACTTTATTCTTGAGAACAGTGCAGTAGTGCTCACACGAGTGTGATTGTGGACACAAGTAAGTGCTCGCAAGATCACGGCATTAGTTTTCAAAGGGACCGTAAACTCTATGGACCATTGAAAAATTATATATACTACAATGACCTGTGAAATTGCCACATATATGTGTGTAGCTACATGCAGGAAACGGCACGTTCCTAGTATCCAGTTCTGTGAATGTTTGAATGAATGAGTAGCTTTACTCGTGCAAGTAAACCCAAGCAAACATATGAAATGATATGGGATTGCTTACAAGGGTAAAGTTGATGATACATTTAAATGCTTGCAGGGCTGTCCTGCAGACTTTACTGTTAAAACGTGTATTTCTGTTCCACTTGTTGAATTGCAAGTGCAGTGCTCTGGATTCAAATACCATGAAAAAATAAGCTAATGAGTTTGCAGAATTTACACCTACTCTACCAAAAATCTCTGAAGATGGTGAGGAGATTTCTTCTGACTGCAGTCAAGGTGAATCAGGCCCCATCCAGAAAAAACAGTTATTTTAATTTTGGTTTTAGGTTTTAAAAAATGTACATATATAAAATTTGTAAATGTTAAGCCATGTTACCAGACTGAAAAAGACACGATGACTTTATTATTCCCCATCTCTTTTTGTTCCCTGTCTTCTCTTCCATTTGGGTGAAATCCCCAAAAAATTTTATTTATAAATGATCACATGTTGTGTAGTGTTGATCTTTTCATTAGAAATAATCAGCATTTCATGTTTCTGAGCTCTTAAAGATGAGCAAAATCAAGAAAAAGCAATATTTCTCTCTATTTGTTCTTTAGTATGTAGGGCAGAGAACATAGCAGGCAATAAAAACAAGTGATCTTTTTCTTATTAGGAATGGAAAAAAAAATATTCTTTAAACAGAGCAGTGTGGTAGAGCTTGGTCATAGACAGCCTGAAGTCAGGAAAAGCCGTGTCCATAGCTGTGCAGAGATAACGACCAAGAGGGCTAGTTCTCTTATACAAGCAAAAGGTACAATTCCATAGAAGCAGCTCTCTTTTTTTTTTTTTCCTCTCATTGCCTTTTAAAAAGCATACTTGTTAGCTTGTGTGATTTATTAAAGTCCACAAAATGGATTAGATGATGTCCATGTTCAGATGCAAAGTAGGCTTTTGCTTCACAGAGCTACTTGAACTTAAAATATCAGTGTCTGAGAAGGGAGTAATTCATCCTACTGTTTAAGAAAGTTGTGTTAAAATATTAAGCATGTAAATGTCACAGATGCTTTTTTGGGCTATTATTGGAGAGTTACTTGGGGACTGGTATTATGCTTTGTAGTTGCTATGGAAACATTTTAATACATGCAGTTTGGGAACAAGAAATTGGAAGTAATTTTTGCATCCCTAAATCCAGTTTCCTAGTAATAAGAGGGACAATTGTGGATTATCAGATTGTTACGAAAGCTTTCTACAAGATCCTAAGGTTATTAATCTCCAGAAAGAGGGGAGGAAAAATTATACTAATAAACTTCAACAAAGAAATAGGAAGAAATGATACCTATTTTGTCATCAGGTAGAGACTAATAAATTCAAACCCAAATATTTTAATAAGTTCTTAGAAAAATGAGCGACTGGTCAAAAAGTGGCTTTCATAGACACCCCAAACAAATTCTAAATTATTAAAAAAAAAAAAGTGAGATAATTATGATGAAAAAAATCAGCAACTAAATCTTGTATGAAACACCTTTTTTTAAAAGTATTTAATAGATCTTCTTTATTCACTTGCGGTAATCTTGATCTGAGAGTCAGGAAACACTTTTTAATATAATGGAGATTGTATACTGATTTAGAAGCCTGATGACAGGGTTTCTCTTTTGTTTATTAGTGAATTTTAATGCAGTAATGCACCTGGAAAGATTAAAAAATCTACTAAAACTGTTCTGAGATTAAAAACACTTGAGCTTGCTAATATTTTTTTTGAAGATTAAAAGATAAACCAAAACCACCTAAGAGCAATAACATTTTTAACTTGTTTGCAAAATTATTTAAAAAACAATGATCCCTTAGATTTTCTGGAAAAAAAGAACTTTTTAGAGTATTTAATGGGTTCTTATATATTAATGTTTTAATTGTTAATTGCTAGTCATGAAATATGAATAAACAGGATTCGAATGAAATTATTCTTTTTACTTTAATATGAAAAAAAAAGAGCTCCAATAATAACAGTTTTATTAATAAAACTGTTGTTTTACTGTTTGTCCAATTTGATATAAGCTTTTTTCCTGGTAAAGTAATGTAATTTGGGCATAAAAAGTCTGAATACTTTAGAAAATTTTTATAGCATTGCTGCTCTTCTCTTTGAAAAGAACAGCTTTCTTGAGAATCATAATTAGAATTTTTAAAAAGTGACATCAGAAATAAAGCATTGACAAACGTAACCTGTACAGGCACTGAAAACTTTCTGCAATTCTTTCATTTTAATAAAATATTTTTGTTTCTAACTAGTTATTTCAGATGTTCTTTTGAAGTTTTTTATATTGCTAGTTTAAATTTCATCTGGAAGCTTTATGTTTGAGGTGGCAGCTAATATTTTATGGAATTTATGTTCAAAGATATCATAGCATAAACATTTGAATTTAAATATTGATTAGATCTCTTAATTTTGCTTTTCTGTTTGTGAACTTGTCAATTAATTTCCACAGGGATATGAAAAATAGGTTTTAGATAGAGATAATCCACTATAATCCCAAAACAGAAATCAGAGGACAAAATGGTCACAGCAATAAATTATTCTTTTATACATTCTTGTTACCTTGATTCCTCCAAAATTTTCCAAATCCCCTGCTTAAGGTCACAGGAAATATGAACCTCACCAAAACCTTAAAATAAAGAGGTTGATAATGCATAAAACAAAAATGGCAGATTATTTTAAATAACATTCTGTAATTGTGGTAATGACAGTTTATTCTTTGAATTTGCTAGTCGTATTTATAGTGGTGGAATTTTTTAGTATATCTCTATAACTTGGATATTCTCCGTTTTCGTTGATTAGATAAAGCTTTAAAATATTCCAGAAAGTTCAAAGTTGGCTCCAGTCATTTCACATCAATCTATACAAAAACATGTGCTCTCACAGACACACGGGCACAGACCAACTTCTGTGAATGAATTTCTGTAGATTTTTAAGGTGGGGGAGAATGAACTTCATGAGTGTAGTTTTGTGACTTCCCCCCACTCCCCCCGTCAGTTAGAAATAAAAGATCATCTCTTTATGCAGGATGCACATTCTATCCTCCGTACATGTATGATGACTGACACGTGTTTGTAAAAGAAAATATTTTGCGCAAATTACCATCTGTTTAAGGAAGTAAATATTGTACACACATCATGCTCTAATATTGTATTCTAAGATGATCATAGAGATGCAAATGAGATTTTGGGGGAAGAAGATAAAAGATTCAGGAACAGAAAGTTGGTATAGTAAATACAGACACTTATACAGTCGCCTTAAAATATGCACATTAGTAGTGATGAGAGGACTCGTCTTTAAAAGGATTGCAATATAATTTGTTGTTAGTTCTTAATATATTTGGCAGAGGGAATGTGTCAGTTTTAATGTCGTATAGATGCTTTATGGGAGAATAACTTTATTTCCAGTGTATTTAAACTATGGTCCAGAAAAATTCTCGTTTGAATTAGAGGCATAAATGACAAGTTGGAATTTATGTTCAATAGTGTTACCGCAAGAAACAAGGATATAGTACAGTTTGAACACTTCACCGTGCACTTATTTAAGACACAGAGTGATCACACAGGTCACAAAGTTTGGAAGTGATGTTCTGCAAGTATTTTAGCTTTATCTAAATGTAATTATTCAAATATTATTAAAGCATGCTCCAAACTGACTATGGCAGAGAATATTCCATTAGGAAGCGTGTGAGTTGCAAGGATTCTGGCTGAAAAGAGTATTCAAAATCAATACGTTCTCGGCAGTGAGGTGAATTTGAGCCAAGCTGACCTCTCTTTGCAGCTAATGTACATGCTAAGAATTATTACCATTCACTCAGAGAAAAGTTTTAATGCAAACTGAAAATATTTGTTTTAGAGCAAACATGAAAAATTGAAGGACTTGCTTACCTATTTGATTAAATGCAAAAGTGAGACCGCACATAGGATTTTGTTGTGCTGTGATAGAACTTATTTTACCAGTCACTTTCATAACCTTTAAACAGCCTTAAATAGTACATATGAAAAACACATTCATAACAGATTCCCCATAGGGAATTTTCTTTGGTTTAAGAAAATTTTATTAAAGATTGGCATTGCAAATAACATTTTTCATAACTATATGTAGACCTGTTAAAATTTTTATTAAAACTGGAGTTCGGCCTGTTCTTTTTCATCATTCTATCAGATATTAAACTCCAGCAGCAGCTGTAGGAAATGGAGAAAGGGATTTTCAAAGGGATTTGAGTCTCCCTGTCTCTGTGCCTTTAGTGATCATATTATCATAACTATCACACATAACAAAGCTCTAAATCTGTAATTCAGATAAAGTAGTCAGGACTTTGAAATACAAAAATCCAAACATATGCTGTAACATTTTTTTTTTTTTTTGCAATGCTGGTTCCTTTAACATGGATTTTGTAAACTTGGAGAGGTATCCAACAGATTTTGTATACTAGCACATACTAAACAACATTATTACTTAAATGTTTGATGGAGATTTAATTAAAGGTATGTTCTCTCGTACCTACGCTACTTCCACTAAGAGTATACCAGATACGTTTCTACCAAATGATGATCAAACCACTAAAGGTTAATAAGAAATGATGTTAGAAGCTTTTTTTTTTTTTTTTTTATGGACTGAATTATGTAAGCTAAACTGCTGTGGAGGCAATGCCTATCTTCTCAACAGTGTGTGAGTCCTGTTTCATGAGGGGACAGCTCAGCGTAATGCTGTGTTGAAATGGTAAGTGTGAACACGGTTGTCTAATGAACTTAGAAAGCTAAAGATGCAGTGTAATAAAAGTTAAGGAGGCTAACTTTTAAAGTAAAAGCAATGTAGTACAAAAGAAATGGTTTCCGAAGTATTTTAAGTACTTCTCTTAGCCTATTTACCTTGAGAAGATGGTTTTGGTATTAAGTGCCTAGGGAAAACAGTAGTTGTATTGTGGAAAGTTAGGAAAACTCTAAATCTCAATATCAAACCAGCTTGTAAATGAGCAGTCGCATATATATTTATTGTAACACTGCCTTCTGCTGGTCACACCTCATTTATGATGTAAGTGAAAGTGCTGGATAATAATGGGATGTTGTGTTTATCTGAAATTATTCTCAATATGAGATATTTGGTGCTCAGGAAATATTTATATGGAGATGGTGTGCATCTATCAATTATGTATACATCAATGATAAACATATTGCATCTATGCTATATGCCTACAGTTGTTAGATATTTTCTTGACCTCAGCTGAGAGAAAATTTTTCATGTATAGCATACCAGAGAGTTATCAAATCCTTTCACTTTGTTGTTAAAGTGATTCCTACTTTTGATACTTCGGTACAGTTAGAATTTCTGCTTGTTTCTGGTTTTTCAGTTGGAGGGCTTTGGGTGTCAGAGAGCATATACCAAGCAAGACATCTGCAGAAAAATTTCTGTTTCATAACAAATGTCTAATTGTAATGGAGGTTAGGAGACTGTTAGAGCTATATGTTTATGTATATGTTTAAGGAAGTGTTTGCATAAGCTGCATGTTTTGTTAGTAAGTACTTTATTATTCCTCAGTTGGTCATTCAAAATACACACATATATTATGATAATTACTCCTTAGAGATAAAATAGAGGATTTTGAACATGGTTTCTGTTTTACTTTCTAGCATGTAAAACACATTTTCTTTTAAAAATAAAACCCCAAAACTGCTGTAAAAAGCATCTTCTGTTTCCTTAAGCATGCATAAATGGTAGAAAGTGTAATGTGAATTTATATATCTTTGCATGTCTGTCAAAATTAAGGAAAACATTTACCGCTGTATATTAGCTTCATTGTAATAGGTTTAAGACATCTGAAATGATACTATACTTCAATCTGATATAAAAACCTGAAATTAAAAATCAAATGTTTGGTAGGGAGTTATCTTCAGTTATAGAGAATAGAATAGTTAAACCACACATTTACTCAGTGAAAACATTGGCATGCAAGTCTGGCTGCCTACAGTAAAATTAATGACTAGATTGTGCAGTGTGGGAAAATTTTTATTTTACTTTGGTTTTCCTCAAGAAGTGAAATCCTTCTTTAGTTGCCTGAGGCTACATTTTTAAGCACCTTTATTACAGCACAGATAAAACCCCAGCTATCTGACAAAATGCATTCTGTTTTATTACAAAGGATTACTTCAAAAAGCACAATTCTGTGCATTCTGGGGATAATTTAAACACCAAGAATCCCTGTTGTATGGCAAATAAAAAGCAATTATCCATAATGCATACTAGAATTGCATTTTAATGGACAGACCTATCACAAAATATGCAGATTGAGAAATTTCCATTTTTAAGTTCCTTCCCAGAATTTGGGGGCCTCGCCCTACAGCCTGAGGAGGATTGTGCCCTGACTCCGTGGGATCTCTGCCTGAGCAATGACTGTGGATTCCAGCCCTGCAGTCCTCAGAGGATCACCGTGGTCCCATCTGACCCTTGTAGTCTATGAACCTTAAGGTTTTAATAATCAAAGACTGGCCTAACCCCATGTGTGCATGTTTTTAAATTCCAAATCTCATCTTAGATGTAACAGTAATTAAAAAGTCACTTGCAAAATGATAATAGAGTCAGCCTTGTAAGAGCAGATATAACAACATGCATAATAAAATAGTCCGTGGCAGTGTTAGGGCTGTGCTAGGAAAGACTAGGTGCTGTTAAAAATGCAAAAGGATGCAGAAAAAAAAAAAATATCAGTAAGGTTTTAATCTTTGGTGGTAGACAAAAAGGATTAATGGTCACAGAGCTGACCAGGAACCATTCTGTATTAATGGAGTTGCTGTTACCTTTTTATGGATAGGACTTAAACTGGACTGTTTTTCCAGATTTACAAATCTTTAAGGAAATTCTTCATTCCATTATATTTTTCTCTCTCTGTTATTTATAAGCATCTGCATATGTGATTTGTTCGCTTACATATGTGTGAGCTCTTTTGTGTGTTTAGACAGAACATACATGAGCATGAAAATCCCAGGGCGAGTTTGTGTTCAGGGTGGTCACAACAGCATATAAACATGTTTAAACCTGAGTATTAAAGTGTGTGTATCCAGAGACATAATATGTGATAGTGGGCAGCATAATTCACTCTCATTTCCCTGCGTTGGAGATGACTGCATAATTCATGAATGGCAGAACAAAGTCAAGGCAGGAGTGAGTTGCACATGGACATCCCTAATGAATGTGCATACTACCTACTGCCCATCAGGTTATACTTAAATTGTAGATATTTAATGTGGGCATTCTCTTCTCCTCATCCATTTTTAGTTGTTAAAGTGATTTTCCAATAATATGTTTGTAAAACTTTTTTTCATTGCCCAGGACAAATTGTGCAGGGATTCCTCACTTGGCATCAAATCCCTTTGTATGGTAAGGCAGCAGAGTGTATTTGGCACTCTGCTTTTAGATTTTTGGGAGTATCCTTATGTGCATCTGTATTTTGACTTCACATTTGTGTCTTTTGGCCCATACTGCTAGGTTTTACCTATATTTATTCTGATGCGTAGCCCTTTATTTCAGTCGTTTGTTTTGGTTGGGGTGTGTTGTTTTTTTTTTGTTTGTTTGTTTTTTTTTTAGTGGTTCATTTTTTGTAGCTATCATGTGTATTATTGTGCAACCTATAATGAGCTTTTTAGAGGTTCACTTATTGTATACAGAGGAGTAGAAAAACAGCAATTGATTATTCCTTTACAGTAACAGTCTTCTGGAGAATAAGTAGGGTCCAAACATGTAAATAATCTTGAGTATGATCAACTGTGTAAGGAAACATATTTCAAAGGCTTAGATATAGAAACAAAGAATTTATTAAATCTCTATATAGTACTTCAAAGAAAGACAATAAAAACATAAGCGAATCAGCAGTATCATTTTACTTTCATCTATATGTAAACATAAAAGCCATTTTCAATCTAATTTTTGTTCCTTCTGTCTGTGGAATTCTGAAACAGTAAAGTAATTGTAAAATGTTAAGTAAAATATTTTCACCCTAATTTTATTGAATTAACTTATTTACTAAATAAAATATTTTGTTGTGTATAACACAGAGGTGTTATAATGTGGATAAAATTCTTCCATTTGTAATATGGGTTGCAGATTATATATCAAAACATACGGATTACGAAGATTAAATATGTATAAAATCAGCATAATCCATTCATATGTTTGTAAGGGCCCAGAGTCCTCCAGAGAGAGTCACAAATCCACTTGATGTTCTTGAGTGCTGGTATTTTTTCCTCCCTGATTTTATCTGAAATATGTGTAAAAATTCAAAAGTCAAAGGGATCCCTGTTGGTTACAGCTAAGTAGTCTCAAACACATATATTTATCCTACCTAAACTTGGTAGAGTCCCATGCTTCCATGTGTGGGATTGTGTGGTTTTTTGGTTGTGGGTTTTTTTGTTTGTTTGTTTCATGGGTTGGGTTTTTTTGGGGGTGTGTGTGGTGGGTTTTGGTTTTTTTTTTTTTGGGGGGGGGGTGTCTTTGAGAAAAGCAGCACCTATCTTTTAGGCTTAATGTAAGCAGTTAATTTCTAAGTAAAATCCATCTCTCTTAGGGAGATCTTTCGTGTGTGTGCATACACAACATGAAGAGGATCCACATATTTTGGGAGATGTCTGTGTACTGTCTCATCGTATTTTAAGTAAAACAGCTTCTTTCTAGTCTTCCAACAACCTATTTTGCCCAGATTTTCAGAAAGCTGTAATACAAGCATACCGGGGAGATAATTAAGCCCATCATATGAAATCCTGATTTAATTTATTTGCATGTTTTTATTAGTCTGTTTTGCTAATATAATTCCAAATTAATAATCTGAAAATAAAAGTTATACATTCTCAGGGGAAAAACAAAAAGGTGCTTGTCTGGGAATGTATCTCACACATGTGCTTATGTATAATAATGTAGGTAATGTGGGACAACGATCCTGTGTTATACCCAGGTGTGACTCTTGCCCTTTTTGCACCAGTTTTACACCTATATGATGCCTTTGATTATTGCATATGTTCTGCTTATCTCTCCTAGCTTCAGCAGGAGCTGAGCGAGCTACAGAATGAATATCCTGCTGTGTGATTACTGTATTCCATAAGAAATGTTTTTTTAATCTCATTAAAAGCATAAAACCTTTCCAACATATTTCATCCACATTGGTAAGAATCAAACAAGTTGATTCTTTTCTTAACTAAGTGGAGCAGAATAATTGCAATTTTTCAAGATAGCCATTATTGTAAATCCTGTAAGCAATATTATTGCGATCGTTTTGGGGACATCAGACAGGTATTTAACAGTTTGGTTCAGGTTGCCTAGGACAATAAAAATGCCGCTATGCTGCATCTCAAAGCTTCTGGGATGAAATGAGTTGTGACATACCAGTGAAGATTAAATTTGTAACAGATAGAACACCTTTGAAGTACTAGCTTATGATTTCACAGTGGCATTAGGAGTCTTACTGCAGTATTTAAGCAGTTAGAAAGAATGCTGGTTATTAGTGGTTGAATTTTGTAAAATAGGATTTTATTGTCTTTTAAATAGCCATGACAGCAGTTTGTATTATCCAAGCACAACATTTTTATTGCCATGTATTACTGTTGGAGAAGTGCTTTTTCACACTCCCATGTATAAAACTGAGGCACTTAACCAGGTGAATACTTTTTGTTGTTCACTTTCATATTGCTGAATTTTAAATAATACAGCTTGCTTTCTTTCCCTTTTCTTTCCCTTTTCTTTCCCTTTTCTTTCCCTTTTCTTTCCCTTTTCTTTCCCTTTTCTTTCCCTTTTCTTTCCCTTTTCTTTCCCTTTTCTTTCCCTTTTCTTTCCCTTTTCTTTCCCTTTTCTTTCCCTTTTCTTTCCCTTTTTTGTTGTTTTCCTTCTCCCCTCTCTTCTTGGTCAATGGCTTAGAGAGGGGAAGGAACAGAAACATTCAGTGTTTGTCTTAGATAACACTGGAAGATCAGATGTCCAAAATGTTCTAGACCTGCACTTTTTTACATATGGTAAATTACTTTTTAAAAATAATAGCATAATTTCAGATGTCAAATATGCCTTTATCATATGGCTTTATAACATGACGTTACCAGTACATAAAGCTACTATGCTTTATGTCTGAATCGGATCACTTCAAAATTTTCTGCTGTATCACGTAACAGAAATACGGACTTGTTCCTAAAAATGTTGTTTAGAAATCTTCAAGTATTCATTAAACCATTCTGGGGGAAGCAGGCATGATTTTCTTTCTCTACAGTAATCTTTTAAGGATCACTAGGCTCCATATTACAATTTCCAGTGTTACTAATTTGTGAAAGTTAGTTTAAAATATTAATCTCTGCATTGGCAGGATCTTTTAATGACTCTCTAGACTTCAATGGGTTAATTTTCAATGAGAGTCGGGTTTTATATGTTTATATTTTCTTAGCCTTGGTCAGGAGAAGTGGCTTTGCTTGCCCTTGTGCTGTGCCAAAGTGATAGAGTTTCATTCGTTTGAAAACCTAGCACATCCCAAGAGGTTACCTTGGTGTAGATTTCTTTCTTTCTGTATTAAATCGCTCATTGTCGCAAAGTGACTAGTGCTGCTGGGCTTTGAAAAGAACTTCTAAGAGGTTAAAAAAAAGCTTCTGTATAGAAGGATTTTTCAGTTCTGCAGACAGAATACAGTTTGCAGCTGTTTGACTTGCGACAGTGATATGGATCTGATTGTATACAGTATACGAGGAGCCATGGATGCAGCTGGAATAGAGGTTATAAATTTTAAAAGCAATGCAGATTTTGGCCATTAATTGGCTGCTAATAAAAGCAAACTCAATGGGTTCTAACTGTGGGAGCCTGTAGCTCTGTATCTGATATCAGGAATCCATACACATTACACAGTTTTAGTGATTCAGACCACGACTAATTGAAATATGAGGCATACTGATCAAATTTAGCATTACCAGCATGCACTCTGGTTTGGGACTGTATGGCGACAAGGTAGCATTTATTACTTATTCTCCATAACACTGCCTGATTGAAATATCTAGCTATGTTGTCAGCAGAGGCCCAGCTGGGCTTTAGTACAGCTAATTAAGTCATTAAAAGAGAGGTCAAGCAATCTAACTCTTGCACACTAAACTACATAAAAGTCTTTATTATATTTTTTAATAAGCCAAGATTTGAATTTTTAAAGAAGTTTGTTTTAATAATAAATGCATTTGCTGGCTGCTTTATCTGGGGCTTGATTAAAATAGGCATTTGTTAGTAACAAAGTGAAAAATTCTTGAGGCTTAGTTTAATAAAAAAACCAACAAAACAAAACCTTATGCTTTTTTTTTTTTTTTTTAAGTGGCTAAAAACTAAGACTAACTCAGGATGATAACAGAAACATGGCTGTCCCTGTGCAGGCAGGTGAAAGAACTTGGTTCTCAACTGCAGAATCTACCAAGGTGTAATCTATATAGAAACCACTCGTGTTTCTTACTGGAGTATCTGTTCATTGGCACATTGTGAGGAAGAAACATATTTAGAGGGAGAGGTTTCCTGCTAAGTACACAATAACATCAGGTGACTGTTGCTGCCTGTTTTATGAATTCAAATGGGAGAGAATCAGGTGAAGTGATGGAGCAACAATTTATTCTTGGACTTGAGGAGCAGCAGGCTGTGGATTGCCTGAATTTGGAAGGGTAAAGCAGGGAAAGGATAACTCAGTACTTGTGTTTTTGGTCTTGTGGTGGTCAGTGTCAGGGGCACTGTACAATGGTCTTGGATTCTATGATGTGGAGCAAACTCTGCTTCATAGCTTGTATCAAGAACCCTGAATATTTCTGTCGTTATAAAACTAAAACACGGGGACCTCAAATGTAAAGACGATCCAAATATTTCAGAGCTGCAAATGACAGCCTTGGTGATTCCCAGTCATTCAGTGCAAGGCCTGTGGGGCACTCAGGCATTTATTTTGTAAATTTTGTTCAGAAATACAAAATTCTGGTCTCCCATGTCCTTTCTTCTGTATATTATGTAACAGTAACTGGGAAGAGACATAGTTAGGTAAGGTATAGATCCAAGACAAATATCTGTGGCAGAGTACTGGGAAAAACCTTATGCTTGGTTGGGTTGGTTTATTTTGGGTTTGTTTTTTTTTTTTTTTTTTTAATGTAACTGGAAAACTTATCAGCAATGAATTTAAAAGATCTATTTGTCAATTAACAAATAGTAACACTTGGCAAAATTAATTTAATGTCAGTTTATACATCATCTTTGTACAGCTTAAAAGAAGCAAGTCTTAAAACCCAAAATCCTTGACGTGAATCAAGTGGTTCCTTTGAGGTCAATCATTACTGCGATGAAGTGGGAAAGTGTGACTCAGCAAGGTGTCTATTTCTAGTGGTAGCACATACTAGTATTGACAGGCTGCACATTTCCATTCTTGTAGCAAATGGATCTCGCTCTTCTGTTTCTTTTTTTGGCCCAAGCTTTGAAATTTGTTACTTAAATCTCTGAGTAAACCATACAAATTTTTGTGTCTGGATTAGAAATGTGGTGCTTGTTTTAAATAAAAAGCATCCCAAAAAATGTGGTTAGGGATTTGGAGTATAAGGAAGCAAAGGAATGGAAGAGAAATTAATAAATGATCCCAGAGGTGAGTTGTATAATATTTTTCCCTTATTAAAGTTATGAAGTATTTTCACAGAAAAGTACCTTTATGTGGTAAGAGGAGGGTTAGGACAGAGTAAATATTCTGTTAGCCATAACTTAAAAATCTGACACCAGTCGACTAGGTCTGCTCTTCCTTATGCAATAACAGTTGATTTGCTGTTATATTTTCCTGATTAGGTTAGTTTTATTACTGGTGCTTTGGCAATGAACATGGTTTATTGTACCTCACTTAACCAGGAGGTGCAATGGTATGAGCAACAGAAGATGCCTTGAGAGCAGTTTTCTGAACATCAGAAGATGCAGTGTAGGTAGTGCTATACTGACCTAAGGGAGGGTCTACATGGCATTGCCTTGTGAATTCAGATCATCTTATGTGACCCTTGGAGGTTGCTTCCTACCAGGGCTATTAGAATACTTTATGTTCTCCATTAATCCTCTGGAAAGTTTTAATAAACTAACAACTATTAAATTGTCATGCTCATTGAAGCTCAATGGATCCTCAAATATATTGGATTTTAAAAATCTTCTTGCAATACAGTGGTGAAACAGAAATTTTCAGAATAACAAAGGTCATGTACTTAAAAAGCTTTCCTGAATTTGATAGCTTTTGCAAATAGATGCATGTTCACTGCAGTGGAGTACCTCACACTCTTTCCAGAACTTTGCTCATTTTGATTTTTCTCCTTCCTCAGACAAAAGCTAAGACCCAGATGCAAAAATCCAAAAATATATATGTACGAAGCTGTACATATTAAATATAAACTCAAAACTAATGGTGTTATATCTATGGCCTTTACCCCTCTTAAAGTTAGAAAGTTATTGTCATAAGCAGTTGTTTTTTTTTTTTTTTTTAGCTGGGATCTTGAGAGGGTTTGGAGCAGACGGTTACTTTTTGAGTAATGGTATAAAAGAATATTGATCAGATCACTGAAGAGACAGAGTTGGTAATAAGCAACCTCAGTTAGAGCCTGTAGTGATCATAGTGATGATGTGGATGCTCAGCAAAATGGGCTGGACTGGTAGCTGTGGGTAACAAGAATGACCATACTGCCTCAAGAACAAAAATATCTACCTCACCTTGTGGTATGTCTCTGATGATGGCCCTATGTGTGTGCCAAGGGAAGAGCAAGAACAGAACTAGTGTCTATAATGACACTTTGCTCTAATGTCATCTTTGCCTCTGATCATTTTAGGAGATACCCAGAGCTTGTTACAGATTGTCTACCTAATGCTTCCTAATAGGTTTCTCTTCCACATACTTGTTCCATCTTCCCTGGTCTCTTCATGAGAGCTATTTACTCTGAGCTGGTGGGAGACTCAAAGTCAAAGCAAAGAAACATGTGAGCATTCAGAGGTAAATTCAAGTGTGAATGAAGCTTTTAGGAGTAACTAGCATGCTGAGCTAGAATACATTATATTCTTTATTGTCAGTGAGAATAGCAAGGTGTGATTATGACAAGCTGGGCTATAATTATTGTTCTGGTATTCCTGATTAAATTGGTATCAGGAAATCTTATAATCTAGTCTAATAAAATAAACTAGTAATGTTTTTACAATGAAAATTCAGAAGTGTTCTCATAATCATTTGCTGTCTTCGCATTTCTTCTCAGAACCCATCCTCCAAACCTGTTGATATGTGTCTATAAATAATATGCATATGAGTGTGCATCACAGTACTCTGTGTTGACTGTAATTAATCATTCATATTATGTAATCATATTTCACTATTATTCTAAGGGCAGAAAAAAAGCTGTACACAGGGTGAATTCCACATACTGCTGAGATCAATGTCAAAACCCCTGTAAGCTTCAACAGGGTTGGGATTTCATCTCAAATGTTAGTACTATTGTTTCCATTGTAAAGATCAATTTCAACAGCATATTTTTCTTTTCTCTGAAATTTGTGTGATATCTGGAGATACTATTTCCTCAATGAGAATGATTTTTTTTTTTTTTCCTTATAAAGAGTTTTCAAAGTAATTTTCTAAGTTATTTTTTACTACTAGGAAAGAAATTTATTTGGCTGATTTTTAAAGTAGCACTAGGCTAGTAGCTTTAGGCTAGCTGGGAATGTGCAGAGGTCTTTGTACTAGAGGTGTGTGTCTGTGAGACAGAGAAGAGCTCAGGGGTGGTATTGTGGTTCCAGCAGAGGTGGAGCTTCATATAATACAGATGTGAATGGAGCAGAGTACTATCTCGTTGGCAGTAGATGTGCAATGGCAACTAGTTGAATACAGAGGAGTTACATTTGCCTATTCTTTTTTTTTCTCTCAAAAAATACCGTAGAAATTCTATAACACAAGTACGGTAGGATCACAGACTGAATCACTTCAGTACTGCAATAATGGCTATACTCAGGAACCTTGCTCCTTCATGTGCCTAATACAGATTTTAATCACATTATAACCTTATTTTCCAAAATGCTGCACATCTCAAGTTTCCATTTCCTCACTGAGACCTGGTAAGTGCTGAGTTTTTAAAATCTTAATGTCTTTTGTTCAGGATTGTAGGTACAGTTTTAGGTTTAGTCACACATTTTGGGTTTTCTTGGCCTAAACTATATTATTTACAATAATATATCTATCTCTTCTTGTTTCCTTTTGTCTTGTTATACCTCAGTTCCCACGTATCATTATCAGTGGAGTTACAGGGTAAGATAATAAAAAATAAGTTCATCAATAAACCACCGTAGTTTTCACACCTGGAGCTCATCATCTGTGTGTTTTGGCTACCAAGAAGCAGCTCACCACTGGAGAACTAACAGCTCCAGGCACAGATCTCATGGTCTCTCTCAGAAGTGTTGGTTCAACAGTGATGAAAAAATGCAACATTTTTAACAAGCTGTGCTGTTCTTCTCGAGACACTAGTCTGAAAAATTAAGTGGTGGAGATAAAGGCCATTGATGTGTTTGCTGAAACACTCTTGTTCTTTTAAATGCCCTGCTGAGGGTGAGTGGATGTGGTTCTGGGCTGATTGTGCAATGAAAAAAATTCTGCAGGAATTCTGTCTTTTTCCTTTAATTAGTTCAGTTCATTAAGGACTGATAGAAATTTTCACCTCTTTTTTTTCTTTAAGAACATTCCTTCTCAAATACAAAAGACAGCCTTGTTCAAAAGGAGATGACTTGAGATGAAGCTTAGAGGAGTAAAAGGAAAAGTGTTAGACTTATGTGCTTTCTAGGAAAATAGAGGGGAAAACATGGCTCTGTGCCTTATCCATAACAGAATTTTCATTTTCCTCAGCAGGATAAAATTTTCTTCCAGTCTCAACAGACATTTCAGCTTGGTAGTTACCATACTGACAAGCTACTTCATCATTAGTTTAAACTCCAAGGGCTGTGAGAAACAGGGTCAAAAGGCACCTGGGTAGGAGGAGAGGGGGAGAAGAAAGATGGTAACCTCTACATCCCAATCATTTATCCCTTGCTCAGTTCTCACTAGGCAGCCTAATGCATTTCTTATGTTTCCTTGGTAATTCTGATCACAAGCAACAGCTCAAATCGAAGCAGACCATCTTGTAAAGAAGCCTTTCCTAAGCCATATCCACTTCTCCCAGTGGAGGCTGAAGAAAACCAGTGAGTTGGTTTGCTCCAAGCTGTTGCATGCCACATGAAGTGACCACCATTTATATTGGTGATGGATCTCCCTTAAAGCCTTCACCCCTCCAGGCTGACTATTGCTGCAGTTTTCTTTCAGTGTCAGTTTATTCTTCTTCGATTTACTCACTTTGCTCTCCTTGACACACAGGGACTCTTCCTGTCACTGCTGAGTGCCCCTTTTCCCTGCTTTCTCTGAATATAGTACCAAGTTCTTGCTGGAGTAGGTGCTTTCTCCTCAGGGAGGAGAACTTCTATATCATATTTATTATTGTTTTGTACCAGCATTGAACAATCTCCTTCCTGTTTATTTTCTTCCAGAATCTTTTAAGCCTTCCTTACAATTCATAACACATCAACTCCATGTGAAATATGACAATTCCTTACTATTAACAATATGCCTTTTTAAACAGTAGGCTCTATTAAGCTCTTTCTGTATTTTGCACATTTGTCACAGCTGGTAGCAGTAAGTTTTTGACCTAATGTTGTCTATGTTATCAATAGATCTTCCATTCTTCTCTTGACTTCATACCACCCAAAAATATTTGAGTGGATTTGGAAAGAGTTAGGTAAGATTTGGGTTTGGTTTTATTTAACTAAAAATAAATAAATAAATGTTTATTATCCAATCCAGTGCTGCTAGCCAGTCAAATATCAGTGCAATGACTGTAAAGCAAGGAGGCTGATGCTAAGGAGAGCTTGAAACAGCAAATCTTCCATAACTTCAAAAGCCCAAGCCAGGATTTTAGGCAGTTGACCTGTGGCAGGATGCAGTCCTACATACAGTCCACGCCAAATCTGCGATGCCCTTTGCCCGGTCTCTGGAGAAGTAAGTGTGGTATAGCCAGAGCAAAAATATTCCTCCTCCCTTCCCTGCCCTTAAAATACTTTGAGTTACTGATTGATAAGGCCAGTGGAAAAGGCCATGTGAGTTTGGAAAGAAGTTGCATTTCTGATGAAACAATATTCTGCTTCATTCTTTCCTGGGCAGAGCTGCCAGACAAATTTATTCCCTTTGCCTTCAATCTGAAACCCATTAGGAATTGTATTGCTGAGCACTGAAGATCTTTACAAGCAATTTCCTCTCAGGTCTAAAGTACCCGAGTGAGTATTGTAAATTTTTGCAGTTCCCCTCCCACTGCCATTTCTGAAACAAAAATGCAGGTCCTTTTCTTCCGTCTCCTTCCACAGCCTCCCATCCCACTCTGTCCTTGCCTGAGCAGTTGCTGACAACCACAGGACTTATCCTGGCCAAGCTGGCACAAGGCACAGGCTGACAGCCCTCCTCTGGGGACTTCCTATGCCCAGGGAGCCTCAGGGGTCCTGTCTTGACCATCACTCCTTCTCCCTTGCAGAGAATGAGAGAGGAATTGGGTGTCTGCCTTAATACCTGTAAATTACTGTTCAAAGAATACAGAGTGAGAACTTTTCCTTCCTGGGCTTCCACCTCCTAGATGGAAAGTCCAGGTCAATTTTGTCTAAATGGAGTTTTCATGGAATCATAGAATGGTTTGGGTTGGAAAGGACCTCAAAGATCATCTAGTTCCAACCCCCCTGCCATGGGCAGGGACACCCTCCACTAGACCAGGTTGCCCAAAGCCCCATCCAGCCTGGCCTTGAACACTTCCAGGGAAGGGGCATCCACAACTTCTCTGGGCAACCTGTTCCAGTGCCTCACCACCCCCATAGAGAAGAATTTTTTCCTAATATCTAATCTAAATCTGCCCTCCTTCAGCTTAAGGCCATTACCCCTTGTTCTATCGCTACATGCCCTTGTAAACAGCCCCTCTCCAGCATTTTAAATTAAAGTTAATCCAGAGTTTTAAATTATTAAAGAGGAAAATTTGTAGAGGCACTTGTGAGTAATGATGCTAAATATAATAGCAGAATTCAGGGAAGCGCTGAAGAGATTTTAATCTAGGTGTTACATGTGCAAGTACTCAGAAAGACCTGTCTTTATGTAGTATTTGATATGTGTAAAACCCTGCCATTTTGAAGTTACTTACTTGTCTATTAGAAACAGAGATAACACTGGAAAAGTATTATTACTGCTTTTTCCTGCTAGTGGTATGTGATTCCAGAGTTTCATAAGGATGTTGTGATTAAGTTGATGATAAGATACAGTGTAATTAAAAATCCTGTGACTCTACCGGAACAAGAGGTTCACTCCAAAAGTGCTGTCTTTATGCTGTTGAAAAGCATTTATTTTACAGTGCGTTTTTTGTTCTATCGGACATTTGGCAATATTTTACGTTACATTTTGGAAGTCAAACACCATGGTATAAAGTCTAAATTCTTTGTCTGAAAGTCTTTTTGTTCTTAACCGTCAGAGAATATAAAAAAATCAGCTGTGGTATTTTCAGTCATCTCATATTTCAAATGCCTTTTTATTCAGTGCTTTTATGACCAGTTGCTTGACAACATATAGATATAGTTACTTCATGTGAACAATGCCCCTGTGCAATTGGTGTTGGTATGTATTTTTCAGGGCATATGTCGATATACAGTAGTTCCCAGCCAAGGGAGTTTTTTTTAAAAGGGCTTTGCTGCCGCACATTTTTACATGGTGAAGTGATGTTTTCGTTGAAACTCTTCCATGACATCCTCTCTAGGTTGCATCTATTTTAAGATACAAGTTTTATTAATCTGAAATATGCCAGGCCCTAGTAGTGCAGCATTTTAATGCTTAAAGAATCTTTTGCAGGATGTTATCGTGGTTTTGCAATAAAAATGAAAGCAAATGAACAAAGAAAACTATTCAAGAAATTAGAAAGGTTCTTTTTCCAAAAAGGCTGTATTAGTGAGGAGAAATGCTAGCATAAAGGATGAAAAACAAAAGGCAAAAGTATCAACAGAACAGTTAAAAATCTTCAGAGGTTCACTTCATGTGATAAAATAAACTCTGTTCTTCCCAGAACAGATTTCTTTGAAAAGTTATTATATTATATGGGAGTTCAGGATGGTCTTTTAGGAAAAAAAAAAAATCTTGCTGCATGCCATATGATAGTTGTGAGGAGGTGGGAAGCCTATAGAAAGTATATGATTACACAGTAAATGCTACTTTTTTGGGGACTAATTTCTACAAAATCCCACTTAATTTCAGTAGAACTCCATCAATTTTATGCTTACTGTATTCCTTCTTCATGAGGAATTTGAGATTATTGTTTTAACCTTTTCCCCTCTACTGAGTGGACAATAAGTGAGAGCAACTACAGTAGCTTTTTTTGTTTGTTTGTTTAAATTTTGAACTGTCAGCTTTGCCTGTAATTTTTACAGTTTTCATAACAGGGATTAGTCATGAATATTTTAAAATAGAAATGAGTACATTGGTCTACAGAAGAAGTTTGAGCACGCTGCCTTTCTCAGTAGTTTGTGTTATTGTTTTGGGCTATTACCAAAGGATGGCAGAATTTTTGTACAAGAAACTAACTCGGGAAACCCCCAAATGTAAATATTAAACAGTAATTGGCTGCTCTTTAGGTCCTGGTTCATTTACTTGAAATTTAAGGATTTCTGTCATGGGCAAGCATCTTTGCTTAAAGGATTCAGGCAAATTCTCTCCGTCTTAAACAGAGCAGGAAGGATTTAAGCATTTGCATGTGTTTATGTATTTGCTCCCCACTGGCTTCGGGTTCATTGGCATCAGGTACCTGGGGATTCCTTCTGTGTTTCCTAGTACCAGAAAGCAAATGTTTTGCATCTTGTCTGTTTCATGTAGGGAATAGTCATGGGAGTGAATAGAAAAGGTACGGTACAAAATTGGTAGGCTCAGGAAAACCATATAGCTTATGAACTAGCTCTGACATGATTGCATGTAGGATAACCCATCATATTTTTATTTTAGTGAATAATTTAAGGTCAGTTACTAAGACTATTTGTGGCGCAATAAAGATGATCTCAGAAAATGTGCTGTATTAAGGGAGTTGTACAGCCATTTTCAATGTTGATCCAAAGCAAGTGTTTTTGGTGGTTTTTTTTTTTTTTTCCTAATGCATCAAATATGGTCTAGTGGGTCACCAAACAGTAGATTTATACAAAGAAAAAAATAGTTGATGGCAAACACAGAGAGCTGATATGTTTTCAAGGAGGGCTAACCCGCTGCACTTGCGAGTGATGATAGATGTGTGTGAAATATAATCCTGATTAAAAATGCATGTGTGAAACCCCTCCGAATAAAGTGCTGTGTCTGACAACATGTTCAGAGCTCCTTTATGTGAGAAGGGCAGAGTAATGTAACAGCCCTTGTACCATTCACTTTCTCTTCAGCACTTGCTCAACTCATTGTTCTTCCAAAATTTTCAGCAGATGTAATGCTAAAGAGTTATGAATGCACAAAGCAGCATGAGGAAGTCTAAGGGATTCGCATTGGAAGTAGAGATTTTGACAATACACCTGAACCAGACTCAGGTCAAGTAAATCCAGCCTCTGTTTTCAGGAGTGCTCGGTCCTTTGGCAATTTCTATGACCTGGTCACGTATCAAAATTCTCACAGATATTTTCTTTGCTAGCTGTCAACATCTAAATTGGAAACATTTATCAAAGCTAAAGCAGTGGAAACTGATAATGAATATTCACTTTTAGGGCTGGATAAAGATTCAGTCAGAGGTGACTGAGCTGCACGTGACAATCCTGACTCTATATAGCTAGGGGGTATGACACAAATGGCAACGAGACAAGAAATGTGGTGGACTGTCCAGTTTACAGGGACAGATCCTGCAACTATTTATACATATGCACATGCTCTTCTGTGACATCCTTTTTCTTGATCCTTAGAGGCTGCTGCTTGGATTTTGTTTGCAGGAGCTCTTGCAGGTAGCAGTTCACTGAATTATGAGGGTGCTGAGAAGCTGTTTAGGTGCCGTTCCCTGACTACTTCTGACTTCACCGTGTAACTTTTTGTATCCCTAGTTTTCCCTTAAAAGGGCTCTTAATTGCAAGCGAGGATTCATGATTGCTTTGGTAAGATGCTCCGTCTAAGCAAAGGCTGCAGTGTAGCCACGCTGGGTGTGGGTAATGCTGCATTTTGGTGGAGCTGTGCTCTACAGGCACCTTTCCTTGTAAGGTCAAAAACTGGAGCTGTGCCATGGCAAAGGGAAGCCTGGGGAAGAGCTATGATTCTGAGAGATATTTCCTCCCTCTCCTTCTAACTTGCTTGCCATTATTAAAGGCCAGGGACTAGTAACCTGTGTGCTGCCCCATGCCCGTTTGGCTGTGCAGCTTGTGACGTTTGAGAATCGCTGCTTCGCCCCTTCCACGCTCCTTGGAGGCAGCTTCTCATCCAACTGTGCACAGGAGAGCGTTTTTTGCTGTGCTGTGTCCAAACACCTGCAGCAGCCATTGAGGTGGAAAGAAGTCACCTGTGGGAATGCGGAAGAAAAAAAAGGGGTGTCAGCCCCTCTTGCAGAGGGTGAGCTATTAAAGTGGCATTGGGGCCATTTTTAAAGGTATCCAGATGCCTACAGGTGCTGATAGGCACCCAAAGGGATTTTCCAAAGCCCACACTTTTAAAGGTATTTAGGCATTAATCCAACATCGGAACGTCTAATTCTCAATTTCAAAATTGCCTAAGGGCCAGATTCTTAAAGATCTTTAGGTATTGGGCTCCCCCTGAAATCAAACAAAAGTTACATCAAATGATCTTATTTCCCAGGACAGTATTCTTAAAGAAGTGCCTCCTGGAATATTAATGCATGAAAGACCCAATTGATCTGAATTGGGAGAATATCTGCAAGTTACTGTACATCTCAGCTTTACTCAGAAACCTTGTCTTAAAAGATTCATTCTTGGATAAGGATCTGCTAGCTCTATAATATAATTACTCCATACCAGTAATCTGGCATGATGACAACTGTCTATTAACTCTGCAACTCAACTCAAAATAACTCAGCATTCATTACGTGCTTTTAATATATAATTTTGGTGAATTATAGAGGTTATGAGTGAGCAATGGCTAAGAGCCAGGATGAATGTAGTGCATATTTCTGGCAGGTATTGCACAACCTTCCCTTCCTAGCACATTATTTCCGCTGTCATGACAATGTTTTCCCCAAAACCTGAGGTTAAAAACTCCGTGTTGGTTTTATATGTATAAATATGTGTATAGTCAAGGCTTGAGAGTTCCTCTAAGCCTTTGCACTTTTCATTGCAACACAAATTTGAACACAGGCCTCAGAGAAAAAAAATGCACAGGTTAAACACTATTTCAGGCTTTCTTTTTTATTTTCCTCTGTCCTTTGAAATTTAATTATATGCAAGTATTTCCATTTTAGGCAAATGCTTATAGAAGTAAATCTTCCTGTGCACATGAACCCATGTGTTTATATCTGCTTATAATATTTAGCCTTTCACACGGGGCACTGAGATCTGGCCAAACTCTCACTGCACAAAAAAAAATGCAGTAAAGCTTTTGAACTGCGGGAAAAGGGAGGTGTGTGGTGAACCCAAGGAGTACTTTTCCCACTGCGCCTCCTGCTCTACCAGCCTGCAAAAGGAGAAACCGAGTCAGGAAATTAAGAAACTGAGGCACGGGAGCAAATCACGTCCTTTCCTTCGGCATCGGTGGCGTAGCTGGGAGCAGAGTTTGGCCACGTGTTGGGAGCAGGAGGCCACGCTGCCTGCCTGCACCTCCCCCTTCTGCTGCAGACGCCGTGGGTGCCCACTCTGCCTCCCCTCCACGCAGGTATGAGTGTCCCGCACGTGATGTGGCGGAGAAAAGTCAGGTCAGCAGCATTTGGTGAATTCCCAAATAAAAGCCTGATCTGGCAGCTGTTATTCACAGGAGGGATTACTTGCAGGATCAGTCCCTGAAAGGGGGCTGAGGAAATTCAGTGGAAACGTTATTACTTTCTTGATCTGCATGAAGAACAAGTAGCTGTAAATATCAGAGAGGAAAGGTATATCTTGCTTTCTTTTTCCTGCTGTCTCCTGTCACTGCTGGAGGGAGCTAGTTTGCCATAACTTATACAATTACCAATAGTCTTTTTTAATTTGACATTTTAAGAGCTGTGTTGGGTAGAGGATAATTAATAGCACTTACTTGCTTTGAAGTTGAGCTTTAAATTATATATAGCATAATTATGTCTAAAGCCTCTAACTTACTACTTACCCTAGTAGGTATTTCATCTGTGTTTTACTGTAACACAGCTCCTTCTGTACAGCAGCACTAATCCTTTACCTGGGCTACTTAAGCTCAGAAACATTGATTACATATTGTGATTTTCCTGCAATAACCTTAATTAATTCCTGATGCCTGTACCTTGTTTCAATTATTTTGAGTTTCAGCTCAATATTAAGAGAAATAAAATGGTGGATGAAATTTCATAACAAAATTTGTTGCAGGTAAAAACCAATGAATAAAAATTACTGTCTTCAAGACCCAAACCCACCAACTTTCTAAAACCTTTAAGACCCTGAATATTTTTTCTAATCCCTGGGTGCCTTTTAGCAACTGAAACTATTTTTTATTTTTTATAAAATTGTCAATGGCTTTTCTTCAGATTTATTGGGGCTTCGGTTTAGCTTCAATAGTTGCCTTCTGTGTTCCAGCGATATATGCAGTAGTACTTCTGTATGTGGTTGTATTTTTTTTTTTTTGTTATCCTGATAACAGAGAAAATAAAGATGTAAAAATGAAGCTTCTACTTGTATAACCTACATGGAAAATTGTACAATTAAGAGTGCATTTATTCATTGCACACACACACAATCTGCTTTCCAATAAATATGCAGACATTAGTGACAATGAAATCTTGCTTATCCTTAGTATTCTCCAAATTTTACTTTGCAATTAATTGTCTTACTAGGTTACATCTATATTAGGGTATGTTTCCCCTCAAATTCTAAAGAGAGTAGAGTCTCTAATTTATTTCCCACCCTGCAGTTGATATAAGCAGGGTTTTAATGCTGGTGATCTCTTTCTTAGTTACAAATACACACTCTGAGTGCTCTGAGATTTATGTAAGAACCTGGAATTCAGACATGGGGTTTTGCACTGCTTCTTCAGTTAAGATTAATTAGCAATTATTATTAATAAAATTCGCAGTGTGAATAAAGTGTTGTCTTTCTAGTCTCTCTTGCAGTCTCTTTTATTTGGACTTCAATATTGACATGGTTGTGAATAGTGAGGGATGCTGTTGCTACCACAGTCACAAAAATTTGTATTATGGAAAGACAGATGGTTGCTTGTAAATATTAAGCAAGGAGTAAATTGCAGTCTTGATTTAATTTTGGTTTAGGTGATTTTAGCAGTAGGAAGGAAAGCAATGACTGCAGAAAACATAAATGTACTTTTAAATATTTTAAATTTCTAATGAGCTTCAGCTTCTCAACTGAATTTAAAATAAGTAAGCCTTTCACTGTGCTCTAGATAATGCAGCTTGAACACAGTATTTACTAGAAAGATGCCGTGCTATCTGATACACCATTTTAGTGTGTAATTAATATAAACCCACCTAATAATAGAAAATATCAGGAGGTGATAGAAGCGCTGCCATAAAGTTTTGTTTTATTTCTGAGGGTTAGTTGGAAGTAGAGAGAAAAGTAATAGATATACTGTTTTGATGGATATGAAGAAGGTCGTATCAGCCATATGATTTATCTTGAGAATGCAAATTTGCTGAAAGTGAGTTCATGTAAGTGGAAAACACGTTTGCTTTGTCTTACTCTCGCTCTCGTCCTGTTTCATTTGTTCCATCTGGCTTTTTTGAAAATACGTGAACCTAAGAAGTCTGTCCAGAGGAGCCGTGGGAGCCACCTCTGTCTTTTGAGGGGGGAAAAAATGATTTCATGCTGGCCAGTTGCAAGTGGCAGACTTTCTTTCGTGTAACAATACGAGCTGGCTTTGGTGGCCGGCAGCTCCCAGGGAAAGGCTACGTCGGTGCCCGAGGTTGGGTAGGCTGCCGCAGGCACAGGACTGGAAAGGGAGTCTTTTGGGGGCACGCCGTTCCTGGGAGCGTTTGCTTCTGTGGGAGAGAGGCTTGTACAGTTGTGGGCACGTTGTAAATAAGGATTAGACAAATTACCCTTTGGTTCTGATTGACCTTTCCAATGCGCACTATACGTAGGGAGGTTGTATGTGTTAAATAGCTTGTAATACTCATTGTTTATATAATAAATAAATTTTCCAAGTAAATGTGTTTCTTTTTAACCCTAACCAATGGCTACAGGGAATGGTAACATGTCTACTGGCCTATAGTCCTTAGTTAAATCATCAGTTTGTTAACTGCTGTTTGCAATCTAAACCCTCCCTCTGGAATGGACTTCTTTAAAGCAAAATGAAATAAAATAAAGGTAAGTAAAAGTAAATAGATTTTCCTATTGAAAGTTATTACTTCAGGAATGAAGAAGATGGATATTGATCCGCACCATCCTTTGCCATTACAGTCAGGTTCACATAGATAGCTCAGACACTTTATTCTAAGCAAACAGCCATTTTCTCTTCTGACTTGGATTCCAGTGAGAATTGAAAAAAGTAAAAGGTTTGTAAAAACATTTTTCTGTCCTTCTTACAGGGACAATTTATGTTGAAGTAACAGTTTCTGAGATACTTGCACCTGTTATTGATTTATTTCTTCTTTGTCATGAACAATCTCCTGTTTTATAATACAGTTACCCTTGTATGCTGCCCTAAGGTAGTTATTCAGAAATAGTTTTACTACAACAAAGTCCTAGTGGACTTCAAAAGATAGAAAGCATTCTGAATAAAGAAATGGACATTTGTCCGTATGTTGGTTTTTGCATCTTATATGGCCTATATCAATGAGAGTAATGTTTGCTTCTGACAGTACTAAAGGCTACGGCATGACATGCAATCATCATAACCCTGTAAATGGCGCTGGGAAGCCGTAAGGTCCCTTGCTAGAGAGACTTTGCAAAATGACCTTGGGAGTTTGTGGAGTGGAAAACATTTAAAAAAATAAAACAAAAAAGTGAATAAACCCCTCACAATTTCTAGGTGCTGCAGTCTGAGATGCATGTGTTCCTTTTAGAAAAAAACACATCGGGTCTGTAATATGAATGAATTGGAAGCAAACGTAGTGGGGAAATATAAGCATCTTTCTTTCACTTATTCATGTACATGTAGGCGTACACACACATGCACAATTGCTTGCTTGTTTTAATATAATATTTCCATTATTCTTCTACAGCTCACTGTTTTATAGTTAGAGATTAATGCGTGACCTCTGCCTTCCTGACTTCAACTGATTACTACAGAGGAATTCTTCTGTTTTTACTTTTTATCACATCTTCTGACATTTTAGCGAATAATACTTGACAGCTACAGACATCTGCAAAAGTTATTGTTATCATAACTTGAGCTCAACAGAGCTACTGTCACTGATGCTTAGGAGAGATCGCGTTGCAAAAAAGAGGAGTGCGTTTACATTCTCTTTTTTTTATTATTCTTATTGGATTTACAGTAGGTACACTTTATTAGCGTACTTTTTCACCAGTGAAGACACGTCTCTCACATTTAAAAAGGATACATGTAACACTTTGCTTGACCATGAGTTTGCAGTCTAGCTGGGCTGTTTGATGAAGGAATTTTCTTCATGTAAAATTTTTGCACACATCATGGAATGACTTATCTTTTTTTTTTTCCTCCCTCCCTGGCCCCCCTTTTTTCTCACTCTTTTTTTAGTCTATTGGGCAAAGAGCTACTGATGGGCCTAAATCCACAAAGCAGTTTTAAATAGTAGAGACTTGCGTGTTACTTGTGTTAAAATAATTCCACTTTATTCTTCCGATTGCTTATTCAGTATGCACCCAAGGAAACTGTTATATTAGAGTCTCCTTGAAGGCAGCAATGGAGACAGCAAATGCAGTTAGTCATTTATGAGCATATTACAGTATAAATCACAAAGATTAAGGGCAGTCATTTTTGGGAGCAGCGCAATTTTGCAACCAAAAGCACTTAAATAATTACCTTTTTAAGCAACTTTTATTGACTATGCAGGAGGATAAAAAGTAATCTTGCTTGTTTTAAATGGCATAAAGCAACCAAATGCCATTAACAGAGTGTTACATTTCTTATTTCGCTCAGATTGCTGAAGCTTACCAGCAAGAGATAAAAAATGTATAAATTCAGGAGTGCTGGCTAGCAATATCCCAAGCCATTGTCAGTGGACTCCTACTTTCCCCTGCCAAAATATGTGGAAGCATGCATGGATTGTGCTAGATTAGTACGAAGGGCTTGTTTCCGTGGCATTAGCCAGGTATCTTAGCAACAGGATCATACCAGATTCTCGCAGTGCTCTGTGGTGGTGCATGTAATATCCTGGACATAATCTGTCTTTTAATTTTCTTTGGATTGTAGTGATATTACAGATACATGTGTTCAGTTATAGATCTTTATTTAATAAGAAGAATGCTTTAGCTGAAGATTTGTACTATGTCAGAAGTGGGCAACTCACAATAATGTTACTGGAGGTTTAGCCCAGGTACAGCCTTGTCTCGCATTTCAGATTGACAGGAAAACTTACTCCCTTCATTAAGATGTGCCTCATAGTTCATATCTTCATGCTGTGGAGATGGGGATGCTGCCAGAATTCATAATAATGAGAACGTTATTTAATGTCAGATAGAATGCAAATTGCTTGTACAATTGAAATGTCATCTAAAACATGCCACCGTATGCAACACCACTTTATTATAAGTCACTGAGAGCAATATCTTAAATTTGGAATTGCACTAATCCTTCATCTGCTTTTGTTTACCTTTCATCTATAATAGAGATGTCGAATTTCCTCCAAACTGCATTTGCATGTTTTAACTGCTTGCACACACAGCTGAAGATGTGTGGGAGAAGCATGAACAAGAACTTCCTTTTGATTTTCTTCGTCTTTTGCTTGTTTGTTCAAAGCAAATTAATAGGAAAAGATAGCTTTCGAATACAAGACAAAATGCCACGTCAACCCTTTTTAGAAAATAAACTGAAGCTTATGTGAGAACATTCCATGATTTAAAGTATGAAGTGTAATACAAATTTGATTGTATTGATTAGATTGTAATTGATTTTCTTGGTAATTTAGTCCCATACAGTAGTTTGTTTCATATAATTGAAACAATAACAATAATTTCACGGGATTAACTTGGTTCACAGGAAGATGACATTGAATGTATTTAAGATTTTGGCATACTTTGCTTGGAAAAAGATATCCAGAACAATTCCTTTCCAAATGCAATATATGCCAGTCTGGAAAATATGGTTAGGGCACCAGGCAGGGCTGCACAACTTTATTTATAAATATCAATCTGAGCAGGAACCCTTTTCTCAGACAGATTGTTTTTGAAATATTTGAAGCAAAACCATGGTGGCGTCTTTCCTCTCCCACTCTGCCCTGTCAGCCCTTCTTCCTGTGCTTCCATGTGAGCACCTCTTCAACAGCGGGAGAGGTGAGGGGGGGAAATGGAACCCTGCTTCCCTTTCTAAAGCATATCTGCTCTGCTGGGCGGCTGCTACACCGGCCGGCCGGGCTTGTTGTCTGCCAGTGCAACACTGGCTTTCCTTTTTTCCATGACAGTGCTCAGAGCCAGGGAGCCCCTTACCGAACACACTGGAATCTGATTTTAAAGAAAAAAAAAAATCATCTGGCTTGGGGTTCTCCAGAGGTGCCGAGCAGCCCCAGAGCTGGCAGGCGCTGGGCAATGCCTTTTTGCCAGAGCCAGCTGCAATCTCTGTTTCTAGTTGCACCATGGTCAAGGAAGAAAGAGATGATGCCAGGAGCAGGAAGTCAGATTTAAGAGCTGCAGGTTTGCCAGGTGTGCTAAAAGTTTTAACTTTTGACTCTTTTAGTCTAAAACTAAGGAAGTATTGGAATAAGCTGTTTCAAAAATGTTCACCTTGAAGAATAATAGAAGCTCTTTAAAGCTGAAAATCTGTTCCTTTAGGAAGTACTTCTTGCCAGAATTGTGCAATATTACTTAAAGGCAGACTTATTTTCCTGGACAAAAGGGATAACATGAATAAGGCAGGGAATAATGTTTTCTCTGGCTGGAGGTTCATCTTCAAATTCCAAATTTATCGTGGCAAAATCTATTCTGTTGTATCCATCTACTCCAGAGTCAGATCTTATTTTGAGGACGCGCCTGTCAGTTCACAAGGAATTTCAGTTTATCAAACTAATTTATTTTAGAAACTGTCTGGATTTTCCATTCAATGAGTGGTACAACACCATTGTCATATCCAGAGCATCAGCCCTCACTCCTGCATCTTTTCTGTTCCTTTTCTGTTCCTCAAGTCGGAGATCGGCTGCAACAACTACTAATAGATAACAGCCAGCCTTTAGAGGTGGACAGGGAAGAGCTTGTTTGCATTTGCTGTGTAATTTATTTGTCTGGCACATTTCCCACTGTGGGACTTCTGGCCCTCGTTTTCCGATTAAGAAAAAAATGTGACCACTTGTTTGAGTGGGAAACATGGTGTCCAAAGAAGCTGTGCCTCAGATACAAAGAGCACTTTGATATTTCAAATGTGTGGTAGCATTTGTTACAGAGAGCAAACAAATTGTCTGCAGTTTTGCTTCAAGTGGAATAGAGAATATTGAAGTATCTCTGGGTAGTTAGTAAGGTTTGCCTGACATCTTAAATGCGTGTGGGACCACTTCTCCTGGTTGGAAGTTACATGTCCTACTGTTGAGAGACTTACAAACTACAGTCATGTGCTTTTTTCTTTATGCTTCAAAGTTCTTGGAAGATAAATCTAGTGCTTAAAATGTTGGTAGAACAAAGCTTTATCATCATCTAAAAGGAGCAATGACAAGAAGCCTTGGAAACGTGACCTAGTGGCCCAAAGTAGCATTCACAGAGAGTCTCGGAAAGGGTGTACGTGCTGCAAGGCTGGACACCATAATCTGAGATATTCATTCTGCTTTAATGGTGATACAGGAGGCTACACCCAGGAGGTTTTGGTTGTTTGGGGTTGGTTTTTTTCATATGTATAAGATTTTTACTTTTCAGATAGAGCTGACGCTCCTCTTGAGAGCAGTGCTACCTTTTTTACTGAACTGGTTCATGGATTTCTGACCATGCTGAATACAGCTGTGCTTGTGAACCAAATAAACTAGCTAGGTGAAAAAAACTGTATTCATTCAGAGAGCTTCAAGTTTGTTTGTTTTAGCTGTCTTAAGACTTCTGTTGCATTTTTCTTTTTGCGGTTGCAAATCATTCCCAAGCTATTCCAAAAGTATGAAAGAACACTGTCTTTGCTTCCCTATCTGTTATGGAGGCTTCGCTACTGCACCACCCTTTCACGTGAGTCTGGTTACAAACCCAAATTGACTCTTAAATCCTAATTGTATTTGTGGCCTAGAGCTGTCAGCCAGTCTTACTCTCCTATGCTAGACACTGAGCAAACATATAAGCTAATGATGGCCTCCGCTCTGAAGAGCTTAAAATCTTTAAAGGACAAGACCTCCCAGATAGATAAGACAAATAAATGGGCCAGGTAACAAAACTCAAATGCAAGTGTGCCTTCTCTGCTTTTCAGCTTCAATTTTGGGGATTTTTTTCCCCACTGTAAATAGTAAGGATGTTTAGGGTTGTCTGTCCTTGAATAAATTCATACCTAGAGATTTGATAATGAATCAGTATCTTTGTTGGTTTCCTCAGCCACTTTTCATAGGGAACTGACTGAACAATGAAATCATATGGAATTTTTTTTATACCTGTTTTTAGGAGGGCTGTGTTAATTTACTGACTTTGATAACTTATTATCTTCATTTGTTTGGTTGGAACCCTTAAAAATATTTCTGTCGTTTTTCATTGATCTCTGTCAATCTCTATCATAACCCTTAAATTTTTTCCTTGTGTTTTTAAGGCAACTTGATTTCTTTATCAAATATGATTTCTTCATTCAGAGTTAGATTCACAGATGTTGTTCCACATTATTCTAGGCTGAGGTACTCTTGTATTTGATAACTCTCAGGGAGAGTTATCAGAGAAATATTTGACAAATGAAAATGATTATATGCGCCTGCAGCACAGATGCTAATATTCTTTTCAGCTGATACCTACAGGGAACTCAACACCCTGGTCTGAGACACTTCAAGGGTGAAACGTGATAAGTTTAACAAAGCTGAGAGACACTATAAAATAATTTGGAATGTGAAGAGAAAAATACTGTAGCTTTGAAAATGTACAAGCAAATTAACTTCTGAAAAATGTGATTTTGGAGCCTTCTTTTGCCTGTTTCTTCAGGGTTCTTTTTCAGAATTTTGTTTACCACATCCTAAAAAGGCTTGGGATTTCTGGATAATGCCAGAAAACTTAAAAGTCACCTTCTGAATGCAGTGAGGTGGAGGTGAGCTAAAAGCTCTTGATTGAATTCAGAGTTAATTTCAGAATGATATGCCTACTTTCATTGATGAGGCTGCAGGGAAGACAGGAGTAACTTTTAATTTGCCATTCTAAAATGTTTTTATTTCTTTCTGTTAATCATCACTTCTGGGTTTACAGAATCTGATTTTTGGTATTATGATATCGCAGAAATGGTAGATCTCTTGGTTTGCAATCAGGCAACAGATTTCTGCAGCTACATTCTGAAAGTTCATCAATCTGAAAGTATCCACTGTATTCCTATTGAATGCATATACTTTATACCTGAGTACAAAGAATTTTATATGTAAAGTTAATGAATTCATTTCTTTGGTATAATCCCTTCATGGCATGCATAGCTGATCTTAATTTTTATTGGTGATTTGTAATTTATCATCGATGAAATGCTTTTTTTAAAGAAAAAATAAATCTGAATTACCCAATGGTCTGTTAACGCTGGCATGCAGTATGCTGGCTCCTTCCAGAGGAGGAAGTAGATTCATTCCAGGCGATTCAGCTCTTGCATCTTGACAGTGCTTTGGGTGGGGTGTAAGAAGGCAGGAAGAACTTAAATGGTAATAAATTGGCTTTTAGATGGAATTTGTGTCACATGCTTAGAACTGAGCCCCTTAGCTTCCTCAGGAGTGCAGAGGACTTGGTTAGTAAGAACAGAGGGACTAGGAAGCTCGTGATCACTTACTCTCCACCAAACCTTTGCTCAAACCCCAGTTAGGAGGGAGAAAAGACAGGTACAGTGGAATTGTACTTTTAGGTCCATGTTTGTTACAGTTTCATTTGAAAACGTGTCTGTATGAAGACTGTGGGGGCGGGCATGCATCTTTTTCATAATATGCATTGTTATGGTCATTGGTTTTAAAGCTTTTGTTGGTTGTAGCAAATCTTCCTAGCTAATTTTCATCAGCTGTTGCTGCATACACTGGACTAGTATCAAAGGTGGTTTTATCTCACAAATCATTAAAGAATTTCTGAGTGGCTATTTGACTTTGGGGACCTTCTAATACTGGCTTATTGAAATTATTAAAACACAGGTATCACCAAATACATAAGTATGACTCACTGTTTGTCACAAGACGAGCTGTCACAAAACATATGCAAAGATTCAGCCTGCAGAAATGTCTCTGCCCTTTTCATGGGAAATGAACTGAAGTGATCCTCATGAGCTTGGGGCCATGGAATAAAGCAGGTAACTAATTTTGCCGTATGTCTGATCTTAAACTGGTTCCATCAAACTAGGCTTAGCGTGCCTGTACATGGAGCTTACCCCATTTATCTGAACTATGTGCAAATAAAAAGTACTATATTTGTTTGTTCAACACTCTGCTAACTCAGATTGTTAAATAGTGGCTCTTTTGAAAATGGTTTCTTATTTTGAAAAAAGATGCTTTTTGCACATTGAGGTTGGTAATAAAAGAACTGAAGTAATTTGTCTGACACATTGGAGTCTGCGAGTATCGTTAGAAAGTAATACTACTATCAGTGTCTGTTGGACTTTGTAAATCAATGTTCATTTTTCCCAAATACTGTTCAACAAATACCAACCCCAGAAGAGATGACCCTTTTAATTCCTTAGTATAGGCTACAGTTCGGTTTGATTTATGGAAGACCAGTAGTCTATTTATAAAAGATGTATCTGCAAGGTGCACTTTATGAGAAACTTGGCTTTTGGGACACATTAATTCTAAGTGCAGATGCAACTTTCATGTTTTATAATATAACCCTGACAGCTGTAATTTCAGATTAAAGATTTTTCATTCACATTCCCATCCTGATTGCTCTGCATGGTCCTTATATTACCTTATTGTCAATAGCAAGTGTTCATCCTATTGGGAGTCATTTAATAACCAGCTGCCATTTAAAGTGTAGACAGAACATTTGTCTCAGCCAGCTCATCTCAAGTGTAGTTTCTCTGCATGGGGAGCTGGGACTTCTTCAAGAAAAACAACAGCTGGACCTCACTATTGTTTCCTGCCTCTTCTTTTGTAGTGGCAAGTTAAAACAAACATGGATACCCTCTGAATTTTCTGAATGCATTTGTGGCACTGCTTTATTTATTTATTTAATTTCCAGGACCAAAGTATCCTCTTTATGACAGATGTTTTTGTCCTTTCTTATGGCGTATGCATCTGCAGCACTCATTTTGTGTTATTTAAAGTTGTTTGCTGAAAGTTAAGCAACAGCAAGATTATAGGTTTTGTGCCACTCCACAGCACCTCTGCCTTGCTACATGTCATTATCTCTGCTGTATCAAGCTACTCTGCTTGCAAAGTATTTTAAAGCCAGTTTTAAAACAATAGTTTAAGGGCATCGGGGTTTTTTTGGATGTGATTTTCCAACCAAAGTCATTGGGAAATAAGTATAACTGGTCTATATGAAAATGAATTCATGACTGGTAACGATTTTTTTAGAACCTACCTTTTAAATTTCCTTAACTTGACAGCTGGGGATTATCCTTTGTGGCAGTGATCTGTAACAAAAAAGGGGGGGAGGGAAGGTTTCAGAAAAAAATTGACTCTTTCATGGCTAATTAAACTGGAATACAAATCAATCAGCAGAAATAGCTGATGAATTTATTATGTTTGTGCAAGCTTACTGTATCCTAATGTGTTTGATGTTCACTAAAATTACTATTCCCATCATCTTATAGGGTAATCGTTTACCTTAAGCTTTACCTTTATCTATAATATTGATCTGAGACTCTCAGGCAAGTAATGGAAGTTTGGGTTTATATAAGTGTGCAGGGTATAAACACTAGAGCCATGACAACTTGGAAAACCTGGCCTGGTGATTAAACCCTTTATTTTTCTTTTCAGATCAAGTTCTCTAAGTCCCCCAAGCTTGTAAGCCTATGGGTTAGCTTAATTAAGTTAATGGAAGGGTGGATGAAGAGGTGTAACCACCGAGAAGCTCTTTCAATCCAGTTTCTATAAACATTTTACCATGTAACATTTGTCCATTTATCATCATATCTCTGTGTCTTAAAACTGCTTCTGCTGGTGTACGCAAACACACAGAGTTTTGAATGCATTATAAATGTTACTTGGAAAAGTGTCCAGCAGCCAGGGGTTACAGAGATAAATATATACCACAATGCTGAAACATCTTGAAAATTAGTTTTGAAATGTGGATGCTTTTGCTCAGTTACTTTCTGACTTGCGAGTGCTGTGGTCACATAGTTGCTAACATATAATTTGCTGTTTGGCTAACTATAATAACAGACTTCCCTTCCTCCCCCCTTTTGGATATTAAGAATTCTTTTGAGGTGATGAGATGGGCTCATCTGAAATGTTACAAACATGCATGGCAGGTGATTCAGAGCTTTCAGGGATTTCAGAAAAAATGATGCATGTCCTTCATAGAAAGTTCATTGAGTCATGCTAGGAAAAATTTTGTTAATGTGTTAGTAAGATGCATGACGGGCATCTTGCACAAATTATTTGCTGGTTCTTTATTCTGAAAAATGACTAACAAAATGTACAGCTTCATTTCTGTTGCCCTAAGTAATTGTTTCCCCTTACCCTTTCCCATATACTTAGCCACTCTAGAGATTGCTTTAGTAGTAACTTCTGTTATACAGCTTTCCTCAGCCTCGCAAGATAGGAAACTCAATTCTCCCCATGAGCTAAAGCTCAAGTAAATTTCTACCAGGCTACTAAGACTTTCCTTTTGATTCAATCCTTGCTTCCAAGGAAAAGAGCAACATTCAAAACGATGTCCGAGTCACGTGTTGCTTGAGCAAAGAATGAGATCAGCTACTTGCAGTGCACGTCTTCCGACTACAGATATGTATGAATAATAAATTATATTGTCTTTGTTAACAAAGGGTCAGAAGCGAATCCAGTCTCCAAACAGAGCAGAGTCACTAGGCTGTATGCAAAGCGTATGCAGAGGAGGTAGCAATCTTTCCCCCTTGGTGTCTTGGAGAGGAACAGCCGCCCTGACGTGCCAGTTAAGCTGGTAACAACGCACAGGGTGGATTTCTTGGAGCTTCTCCCTAAACCTCTCCCAACATCTTGCTCTTTTCGGTAAGCTGTAGCATTCGCTCAAATCCCTTCCACTGTCTGCCAGTTCTGGAAGCAAAACTTGGTGATTCCAGTGCACTTAGTACATGTTACAGCAAAGTGTTGAAGGGCTGGAGAACAATACTAAGCATCTGAATAAAGCTGGGTAACAGTTAGTTAATGAAGGTTAGCACTCTCCTTTGATAATCCCATGTAAAATGCTATATATTGTGCATCAAAAGTTATTTGCTTTTGAAAATGTAGTCATTTTGACTGAAGGCTCTTTAATGAAAAAAAAGAAGTAATCCTAAATTGCTGTTAATTTTTAACAATTGCATTTCCATCACTCTTGTTTTCTTTTTTAAAGAGGAGAAAATGGTACCCAGGGCTCCCCTGCATACAAACCCCAACTTCCAAATGGGCCTGGAACAGAAGGGGGAAAAGTTTCCTCAGCATTTCCTGTGCAGCCCTCCACTGGCAGTGCTCTAGTATTTACTGTAAACAAACTATACCATCCTCTGGAGGCTAATGGGGCTGTTGATTGGTGTTTGCTCATCACAGCAGGGTCTGGTGTGTGATATCTGGGGCTCCTGTGTATTGATGAGTGTGGGCTGCCGGTGTGAGGTATAGCCTGCCGGAGGACAGGGAGGGGGGCATGGGGGCTTGTTAGCTCTTTGTGGCTGGGTGGAATGAGAGACCTTGTTTATTTAACATTCTTAGCAAGTCCTCCAGGACCCTTGCAAAGTCTACTAAAGTAGAATTCCCCCTATTCCCATGGATCTTTGTAGAAGTATCTAGCTGTTGAAAGACCAGACAAGATAGTTGCATGCTTACTTAAAATAACCTTCATGCATCTGATCAAACATCTACTCTCATCTGAAACAGCTTAGGATCTCCACAGAGGCTTATTAAGCAGGTAGCAATTTAGAGTATGTCCTTGTCAAACAGTTGTGTGTAAGTTTGTTTATGTTCTCTCAAGCAATAATGCAAAGACAGAAGGAAGATTTGCCTGACGTTAGGGACTTGAATCAGGTTTAGGTTCCTAGGAAGATCAATTTTTTCAAAGGTGCTATTAAATTCTTAATTAAATTACTATCACACAGTCATATAGCAATCAGAAAATTAGGAGCATATTTACAGATGTGTGTGTCTAAATACAAGCAGCAAAGCAGAAAATTTTGGCTAATAAGAAAGGACAGAGAAAGGTTGAGGAATAGTGCTTTTCATCTCAGTTTGCTTTATAACTCTTTCTGGCTTCCTTTTTTTAAATTTCATAGTCTGTTGTGCCATTATTGCAAAGACATGAGGGGGATTCTTTCTTTTTTTTTTTTTTTTAAATGGCTTTTTTAGAAAGTGTATCTGGATCAAGAGGAAACAGTAGAAACTATCTAAAGCAAGGCAGGTAGGGGCATATTAGATTTACTGATAAATATTTTTTAGAAAATGTTAACAGTGACAGGGGCTTCCTTTTTATTTGCTTTCTCTGATCACAGCAAAGGCTTCAGTAACAGGTGAATATTTGTGGTTATCCTCCCCTCAAATTCTTTTCTGCTTGTAATTTAAGTTGTTAAAAAAACCCCAACAAAACAATTTTGGTCTGCCCTACATAGTTTGTCACTAATTTTCATCCAACATGGCTGAGAGCTCTGGCTTATCAGTGTGTAAGCTGGAGGATACCTGAATTTTTTTCTTTTCCCCAATTCTAACTACTGTTGAGAAGCTGCACTGGTGCAACCCTTTGCTGCTTAAAGCTTGACTGAGCTTGAGGTTCATGTGCCAACATCCCATTTATCCTTAAATGAGAGAGTGCATTGCAAAGTGGAAGCACCTGAATGTCAACAGCCAGAATTGGATCAAACTGATAATGTCAAGAAGAAGTAGCCTTAATAAATATCTTTTATCTGTTGTGATGTTATGTTACTACAAGTTCCTCCACCACATTCAATTGTATTCATGAAGTTATGTAGTCTAAGTGGTTTTTAAAATATAACCGTGTATCTTAAACTATGAACTGATATTTAGGAAGAAACATTAAGTTGAGGGCCTGTAGGAGACAGTCTGGGTCTCTTTTTCTGTCAAGAGATTTGAAAGAGCACAAATTCACTTCTCATTTCTGATCACTTCTGAGTGGGTAAACACGTTCAAGGGCACTGAAGACCCATTAGAAGGAGTCACTGAAGGTTTTTAAGTTGCTGTGAAGATCATCATAAGGAATTTCTAAAAATAAGATATGGGCTCCTTTGTTACTTGGGTACTTTAAAAATAATAATAAAAAATACTTAATGGAGGTTATGATAATATTAAGATAATATATAAAAATCTTGTAACAAGAACAATGAAACATAGCCTAACTGAGGATGCAGTGCTATGTATCTGTTTTCTTGGCAATGATCTCTCTGTAATTACCTTTCGGGATGAAGTTGCACATTATTCTTTGAGCTTGGCTAACTCTAAATCTGTTGAAGTGTCTCCAAAAGGAAAAGCTTGTATCCGTCCTTCCCCTGTCTGCCCTCTGATGGCCACACAGCCCTCCCCCTCTCAGGGGAACTTGAGCTGATTCAACTCACTAAACTGGCAGAAAAATAATCCCATCAAAAAGTGTTGGTGTGTTTTTGCAGGGGGTAGTGAGCTGAATGGCTTAGCAGAGACATGCTCCTTGCTGGCACATGGGAAGGGTCAGGTCAAGCCTGGAGAAAGAACGATAGATGAAAGTAGGAAGGGAAGGAAGATCTTCCTGTACTGGTGCCTGCAAGGTATTATGTTGTCTGTAATGGGTAATTTCATTCTGAGTTAAGCTGACATGCTGTTTGCAGGGCTGCTCTGTGAACAAGATGATGCATGTAGGGGGTAAGCTAGCTTTGCTGCCAAAAGAGGCATTTGTGGAAATGCACCCCTGGACTACGATTTCTTTCAACTGCTCAGTGTGCTGACTTTCCGCATTTGATATCACTTTGGCTATTCAGTTTTTCTAGATTTAATGTGAATTTTTTCCTTTTCTCATGAGGGACACAGTGGGAAGGGCTATCTTGAACAGCTAGAAAGTATTTGGAAATTAACAAAAGTTGTTGGCTGATTTGACATGATATATAAAACTGAAAAGAGCTTCTATAATGTTCTTACAGGTTTGGTTTAGATTTCACGTTAACAGTAGTGCTTTATTTTTTCCTTAGAAAGGATTGATAGATTATAATAAGGAAGGATCCAGAAGCTTTACCTTAGCTGAATATGACCCATCCATAGGTCAGATCAAAGAAAAATGACCGAATTCTCAAATTTAATGATCAGCACTTCTGCATCTAGGACTAAAGTATTAATAAGGGAGAATCTTTCTAGCATCTGATTAGTGCCTTCACCTGCTGCTGAATTATATCAGACCTGCTCAAATGTTTGAGTACAATATTTCACCCTCTAGAGGCTAGCTTACCAAAAGTGAATATACGAGTCACCCGCAGCACTCCCCTCTTTTCCACTTGAGATAATCTTTTGCTTATTTAATCTCATGTTATACAATGCTTCAGGAGCTGCTGTCCAGAGGTGCATTAACTTTATATACTTTCTAAGACTCTAGATAATTGTTTTTATGTAAGCGATGCGATGCTGAGGAACTGTCTATTTCATCAAAGAACATGAAATTTGTTGAAGTTAAAAATCATATCGTTGGGAGGGGATCTTGAAAATATTTTTCATTCAAATGTTTTGGGAATTTTTCTTCAAAAGTTAAAACTAAATTCCATTACATTCAGTAAAAGTAGTGCTTTTTTTAGCAGAGAATGTGATGGCAAATTGAGGCAAAAATTAGTGATGTTTACAGGGAGTTTGACTGTCCAACCTCAGGTATTGCCCATTCTTTCTCTGCATCAGCCCCCCCACCTTAATGACTAGATGCTCCTTCCTTCGCTTTAGTGGGACATTCACAACTGCCTGAACTGCTTTGCTAGGACACTTTTTTGGCCTAACTGCCCTGTCAGTTATAATTAAAAGCGTTAATATGACAGTCAAAGGTCATAAATTGCTTGTGGCTAGTGTTCGCTGCTTGTCTCGCACAATGGCAACCAGGAAATTGCCCTGTCAGTTACAATTAGAGGTGTTAATATGGTGGCTAAGGGTCAAAATGCTTCAGTAGGAGGAAGGAGTTGCAGAGGACATTTGGTTTACATTAAGTGACGGTTCAGGAAAACTTTGCTTAAATGGGATGGTCGCTTAATCAGGATATATTTCAATCTGAGTAAGAGCCCTGATTAAGGTTTCTACTGCACTGCTCTGGCAACACTAGGTGCTGGAATTATGCTCTTTTGGGGGCTCTCTAAGGCTTACTCAAATGCCACACTGGGGGGAAAAAAAAAAGTTAATAGGTCCCATACTTTCTGGTGAACTATTTGTAGAGATGTAGTTATGATGCAGGAAGAAACACTGAAAAAAAACCACCAAAACCCACTACTATTTATTATCAAAATTCAGTTTGACTAACCGAAACTTGTGTACATAAACTTCATGGGAACAGGGTATTGAATTTCTCCTTTGCAGTTGGTTTTTCCAAAAGACTCTGATCTGATGTTATTTTCATTGATGAAACTCACCTGAACTTCAGAAACAGCAGGCCAAGCCCAAACTCTTCTGATACGATGGTTTTCTCCCTACTTTATATCTGTCTCTTCAAAAAGTGTTTTTCCTACCAATTTCACTATGGCTAGCTCCAAACTTACAGATGAAATGAAGAATAATATCCATCCTTTAAAATCCCTCAGATTGCAAAGACTAACTTACTAGTTGTGGGTGGCAATGGTCCCTCAAAATGGTTTTAAATGTTAGACGTGAGAAAACGCTACTGTTGTTGTTCTATTTCCATTGTAGGGTGATGTGCTAAATTCCTGTGTATAAAAAAAGGCAAATTTTCTAGTATATCCACAAATCTGCTTGAGTGGCCAAGTGATTAACTCATGCTGAGCTCTGTTTTTGCATGGCTGTAGACCAGGATTGATGTAAAGCTAGTTGTGATGTGCCCACACAGATGTGGCAGGTATCTATGAACTTTAGGGACTGGAATCTGTTTAATATCACAAATGGAGTAATTATAATCCTAGGATATGCATAGCCTTTTTCTCAGATCTTGTTGTCTCATGCTCCCTACTACCGAAGAAAGTCAGGATGTTAGACCAAGAGCATTACTGAAATAAATATTGGAGATCGAAATCTACAGGCAGCACTGATGATCTCTGAGCTCAATGAAACACTGAATGAGAATAATAGATGAGAACCATTCAAGCTGTTGGGTCCAAAATTATTCTAGTGTAAACAGTCACTTGAATGAAGTCAGTGGATTTAAAAAAAAACCAAAAACCCTGAATTTTGGCCCTTCTTAGTGAAGTTCATTGACCACATAGAAAATTTCTTGTAGCCTGACCAATGAAGGACAACCCAGACCACTAACAGAAGAGAACATGTTGAAATTTTGAGAATTTTTTGGTTATTATTCTACCCTTGCCCCTGGTTGGCTTTTGGTAACACTAGTGCTATAGAAAGAATGCTGGATGTCCCAAATACCCCTGGCTGGGATAGTGTAGTAGGACCTGCTCTGACTAGCAGAGCTTGACTCCCCCAGCCTTTGATGCCCTGTCCTCAACACAGCAGAAGACTATGCTCTCCCTGACACACCTTAGAGTCCACAGGATGTCATAGGGTGGAGGGAGCTCCAATGTCAGCTGTGGGGGCAGACCATGAGAACTTCTCACCCTAGTCAGAGCCTAAGGAGGGCAAAGCACGCAATTCTCTCTCCTTGTGGTGCCATTTCTGTTGCAGATGAGCATCTGTACTGTATTTATCACCACAGCACCCATCCTCAAAGGGAAGTATAATTCCTCCTAGCAAGTAGCTGGAGAAACTGAGGCAGTACTGCTTCAAAGATGATGGATAGGGCCTGTGAAAGAGGAATGAATTGAGCTTGGGTCTCAACCCACAGGACCCCTGCTTAATGTGTATACCATCTGTGCACATTTCCATGCTACCAGGTTGTTGAGGTCAGTTGAGGCAGACAATGACAATGCTGTATTGTTCCTATGAACAGAATTTGATGTGTTTGCAGGGGGGTGGTGTGTCAAAACTTCATTCCAGTTAGCAACTTCAGGTGGGAAGGATTTGGCTGGAATTCTTGCAGTGCCTGTACACATCCTCACGGTTTAGATCCTCTTATACTACTGTTTTTTTACAACTCTGGTTTAAAAAAACCCAACAAAACAGTAGCAGCTTCTATGTGTGAATTTACAAAAGTATAAGACAAAACTTCAGTCTATAGCTCGTTTTGATCTCAACAAGGAAAATCAAGTAATTTTCAAATAATTTCTTACTGTACAGAACCTAATGTACACCTGTGGGTGCTGTCTTTTTATCCTTACTGTGTAAAATGCTTCTTTATACAAAATATTTAAAAATCAGAATTTCCAGGATTTTTTTGCATGCTATTTTAGCATGTGGATATTCTAGGAAGACCTATGAAAAAACAGGCTGAGTGTGATATTTTGTTCTGCAAGTTCTATATATTTGATATTTTAAAATAAGTTTTTTGTTTTGGTTCTATCTATATATTCCCGAAGTTAAATAGGGAAACTTCTTTTAAATATTGTATTATCCTTAAATTCCCAGGGATGATAGGAAAAGGCTATGAATCCTTCATTATGAGATATCTAATTTATAATTTCAAAGTTGTAAGTTTGAAGTTTCAGCTAATTAAAAAATTTATGAAAATTCCTATTATTTTTTCCATCAAGATAATGAGAGTTACAAATTTATTTGAAATCAAAATCACATATGCCTCAAAATATTTTCCATATTGAAAAGCCAAGAAAGAAAAAAAGTTTAGTCTCATCAAAATTAGTAAAAATAATTATATTACAGATAGGGTAATCATTTATGTGGTCCACTTCCTCTAAAAGCATACTGGTAATGTGGTCTTCATTCTTGGGCTGAAAAATTTGCATATTAATTCTCTGACTTTTCGAAGAACTGCTTCGTCTCTAAAACTGAAGTTTAAGCAACTTTAAGCATATCTTTTTTTTTTTTTTTTTTTCCTTTTTTCCTGCCCCCTTAACACTGGCATCTGATAGAACTTATGCACTTGTATGGTGAAAACAGATCAACAGTTATCAAAAGCAGTTTTCACTATTATCCCATTTTTGTAAAGAATTGAAGCAAACTGCAAAGGAAGATAGAGGTACTGAGGAGAAACTGAGTTCTTAATTCTGGTATCATTTAACAACAGTGAGCAAATCATCTATGTATACAGATATATGGACATGAAATCACATTTCTGTTGTATGCTTCTTTAAAGTCATGAGCACGGTATATATGCCGTGGGACTAACGTGAGGCAGAGATCAGATTTGTCCCACTTACTTTATAATACTCTGACTACACACCAAAATAAAGTCCATGTTCAGTCAGTTTAATTTTTTGCTATATGAGAGAATTTGCTAATCGTATTTTGAAAGAAGTATGTGTTGTGTGTGCTTTTCAAGCCTAGGGGTCCTTTAGTCATCCTCGATATATTTAAGGGAAGTGATTGAAGAGCAGTGGACTCAGAGGGAAGAGGTTCTAGAAGATAACATTTCAATACACTAGGAAAGAGAGGAAGGGTTTATAAGAACGGCATAAAGATGTGTTATTGGATCTTACACTTTAAATTCAGTGTAGGACAGAAGGAAATTCTTGAAGAGTGTAAATATTAACAACTTTTCCAATTAATGAGATTCAATTCAGTATTCCTTGGGTTAATGGTTTCAGTCCTATCCATGTTCATATAATTAAATGTCTGATGTTTGGTGGTCTACAGGAAATGCATTTGATGTTTATCTGTTTCGTGTGAGTACAGCACAAATCCATACAGTTTTCCCACCGCAAGAGCCACACACTTCTGCTGTTGGTGGTTTTTATGTGCAGAGCTGAGACAGAACAGTCTTAAAGAGACCTGGTCTGTTCTCCCGTCCTCGCCCACCCGAAGGCAAGGGATCAGAACTGTGTATGCATGAATATACAGTCACAAACGTGAGATAGTGCAGTTTATAGTTGTCTCTGGTTTCTGTTCTCTGAAGAAGAGTTTTTCCCCAAGGTAACAACAGGATATAACAAAATGTATGCAAACTTGTAGCACACTGACAAAGCACTTTCTAAAGGCTGGGAAATATTTTTCTCATATTCTGTTTGGGGAGCTGAACAGAAGTGTTAATAGTTTGCTGTTGCTCAGGTGCTCATAATTCATAACTCTCAGCAGGACTGCAGGGGTAAACATTACCTAAAATTGGTGCAAAAGATCACAGCACTAAACCATTGCTACCGTGAAAAATGGTTCTCTTGCTTGAACCAAGTGTATTCTGTTTTGAACGACCAGTTGCTTTCCCAACATCTGAAATGAGTTAGGAGAGGGTGGAAAAATGTAATACCTGGATGGCTATCAATAAACAAACATTGTCACTCAGAAGGTGTTTTCAAAAGGCTTTTTTACTCTTAAAAATAAACTTGCTGCTAATCGTTTAAGGCTTGCCTTTCTCCTGTAGGTAAACAGTGTTAATTAATTTAATTGGTCACTGATTGCTTTATTGGTTTTGTGCCTTCTTCCTGGGAAACACTCCACTTAACTAGACCTAATGGGAAGCTATAGCCTTCACAGTGAGAGGTGGCAGCGTGCAAGAAGGGATAGCGTGGAAACAGGCTTGAGGTCATGATTAAGAGAGAGCTCTGGGATGGTATTTCTTGCCGTACTGCAGATTTCTCTAGGGAAAAAACCCAACAGTGTAGGAGCTGTGCAGCTAACTAAAACCTGAGCAATTGCTAACTCGTCTTTTCCTGGGTGGCTGAGTGTGGCAGAAGGCTGTTCGGCGGTTTAAAGTGGTTTCTGTTATGACGTTATGAAGATACACAGCCACAGTGCAGAAACTGAGTTGCAATGCACTGTAGTAAGTAAAAAGCAAGGCATTTGAGAGATGCTGCTTTGTGGTTGAAGCACAGTCTGTTGGGTTAGTCTAGATGTTTATCAAGATATGCTTCATCTTCCTCCTACAGCTGCTGTCGTCTAGCATTGGAGTCCAACACCACCACTAAGTAGTGTGTCTATCAAAAGTAGTAAAGAAGTTTGTTTCCCGCTATGTTAAATCTGGCTTGAGTCTTTGTGAAAGAAATTTGTGTAGTCATGTGCCTATTTTAGATTGGATGATGTTGTCTTTCCTAGGACTGTGACTGGTAAATTTTATTCTGTTAAACTAAGGTATTCCCTCTAACTTGAATGTCTCATCTCTACAAAAGCTGATATGTAGGGCACTATAGTTTCTTCTTAGCAGATGGTAGAATGTCCACACTTTAAGCTGAGGCAGAAATGCTGCAAAGCTCATGTTTTAACTCTACTGAGATGTTTGCTTGGTGAATACTGCTCTTCTTTTTAGAGTTGCTGAGAATTCACAGTCTGTAAAGATGGATGAGGAAAAACTAGTCAAGAGTGTTTTAATAAGTCATTTAAATAATTTTAAATAAGACAATAATTTTCCTGAGCTGTCCTTCAGACAGCATCTTCCTGGTTTCCATGTGCATTCTGTGAATTCTAAATGTTTCAGCCTCTAAAGAAAAGAATCCTTTCCTTGCAGTATTGTTGCTGTGGGCTTTTTCCTCTCTTTGAAATGAACATCTAAGAAGACAAGCAGCTTAAACATAGTCTGTGACAGAACACTTAGACTGGGTCCCACAGTGGTGACACCACCTCCTTTCCTTGCAAATAACTGTGGTTCATGATGTCACAACCTTCAGAAGCATGGGGAACTGTTGAAGCACTTTGAATCCAAACAATTTTGTTTTCAAAATGTTTTGTTAAAGCATTTGCTATTTCTATATGAGAATTTGAATGAGTTTCTGTCCATATTTCGAAATTTACATGGAAATACGTTCTGACTTCTCATGAGCAGTAGTCTGAGGACTAGAAGATCTTCCCAAAATAATTTTCTGTTCCAGTTTTTCTTACCATCATAAACCAGTAGTAACTAAGTAATTCAGGGCTAATAGGGCTTAACCACTTTTCTTATTTTTCTTTTCTGTTCTTTTAATTTCAAAAAGAAAAAACTGGAAAAGGAGCAGAGAGCAGGGGATGAAGGAAGAATTATTTGCAGAATAAAGGAACACAACATGCTTACTTGGTTTCATTTCGTTGTGATATGAAAGATAATTTTTTGGCTGAGTGTGTATGCTTGCATGTGCGTTATCAGAAATAATTCTTGCAAGCTGTCAGAGCACATATTTTACAGCCCATCTCAGCTTTCCCAGTTATTTTATACATCACCCGTTGCTGCATGGTAAGTTATTTTATTTAGATCCAGCTTTTTAAGCATTGCAAATGAATGAGAGTGTTGAGATCTACTGAAAGGGACCGATCAGAGAGAGTTCATGGTTCAGAATAATGTTTGCAATAGCTTCTGTCCCAAAAGAGAGTTTGTTAGTTGTGCTAGCACTATGGTGAGAGTTGCTCCCAGGACACTATCAGACTGACTGGCTGCAGCAGATGTGACTGCGTCCTAAGGACAATGAGGTAGTGGTAGCTGCAGCGTGGTAGTCCTAGTGGCGACAATGCTGGGCTGCTGTCACCAGAAGCTATCTGTCCACTCCTGAACCAAAGGCTACTGCCTCCTTTCCGGGGACAGCAAGAGTAAATGGACTCCAGGTCTTCAGCTGCTGCGATTCACAGGCAGGTGGGTAAGTCTGGGACACAGATGCATTGACCAAACGATGAAGGTGGTTTAAGGAAATATGTCAGGCTCTGAATTGCAGCGGCTGAAGGTCTGGCACAAGATTATTCCTGCTGCTGCTAAGTTTAGAGGTGGGTGACAGCTGCCAGTGGTGACATCTTAAATCACAGTATCTGAATGCTCCAGAGCTGAGAGTCACCCCAGAGGCTGGATGATCCATTGATGAAACCATTTTCCCTGTCGCTAGCGTGTACGTAACTGTAAACAGTGAAATAATGACACAACTGGTATAACTTACTTATCCTGATTGCTTGCTGGTACCCAAAATTTCAGAAATAAAGAGTTGTATCTTAATTTTCAAAATGTGGAACAAAAACTGCAGTCAAGATATGCAAGTTGTGGCCGCTAGCACCTGATATGAAATAAAGTACATGTATAGTAGATGATATTCTTTAATTTTCAAGTGACGCGTGCTTATGTGAACGTGTCGTAAAAATGCTAGTTTAACCTAGCATTGAAGCTCTCGTTTCCTTTTTAGGACAAGAAGCTGTATCTCATGGAAAGTAGTGATCTGGTATCTCCATCTTCCTCCATTTGTGTGCAGTCATGTGTCTGTAGACTCCATGGCCATTCCACTCTTGGCCTCCCAAACGAATCTGCCAGCAGTTTCCACAGTTTTGCAATGTGGACAGTTGTCTGTTGGGAATTGGATGGAGCTTGCTGATCTCATTTTGTCTAGATTACCAAGAAATTGATGTAAGGTTTTGTATTTTCTAAATGAAGAGTGTGGTACAGTGATTTTAATTGTCCCACTGTGTAGTAAGGTTTTTGCATAGTTAAATGATGCCATTACTGGTATTAACTGTCTTTGAGTGAACATTATTTTTCCTGGAGTGCCTTAAACTTGAATTCTTTCTTTCCCCATAGCAAGTAAGTTTAGAAAACGAATGTATGAAATACTTAGCAACTGTGGAGTGTATTTTCCCCTTGATGTGTGTGCTTAATTCCCATTAAACTGAAAGAGGAGAGACTACACCGCTGAATGTGCGTGTAGCATTTTGATATGCTCCCAGTTGGTAAAAACAAGAGCGACACTAACAGCTGCTAACAGTGTCAACAGTCTCGTAGGATGAAGTGTGGCGAGCCCCCAACTGTTTCCCATTCAAATGAGTTATGAGCTCTCGCTGCTCAGAGGCACCCTGATAAGAGACCATTTGAGTAGAGTTGTGAGACTTGGGGAATATCCACCTGGCAGGATGGTCCCCATCCTTCAAATAAAATAAAATGGGGGAAAACATTTCAGTGGGGGAGGGAGAGAGTTAAAATTAGGAGAGAGTATGTCAAAACCCCACTAAGCAGAGCGCGGGGAAGAAGTAGCCCTTGGTTCGGGGAATAGGATGTGCTAAGGATGGGGAATGCTCTAAAGGAAATGCAATGAGGCAACATGAGATGACTTGGGGGCCCACCCACCTTCCAACATCAAAGTCTGACTGCAGAGAATGCTTGGTCATTTGCTGCTTACTGTTACATGCTCTATATTGATGCCAAAATTATTGGCCTGCCTTCTGAGTGCTACTTATAGTACTTCATTCAATTCACTCGCTTTCCTAATCCACTTGTAATTGTCCCCTTTTCCACCCCAGAAACATCACATGGGGACAATAAAACAAACTACTTAGTCTTGATGAACAAGAACCAATATTATCTGTGGTCTGCACTTGTGTTACTTCCCATTTAGAGTACTGAGGGCTCCCAAGATATTTTTTTTTCCTGCCATGTAAATAATGTGTGAAGTATTTCATAGAAGCATTCAGTGTGAAAGGTGCCTGACAGATTTTGTAGTCCATTTCCTGGGATTATGGCAGAATTAACTTCATTATCCCTAAGCACTCCGTAACAGATGGGTGTTTTGCCTGGCCTGAAAAAATCACCGAAAGCTCATAATTCCCCCAAACTGTACCTTTGGATAGTTTGTTCTTACATTTATCAAGTATTCCATCAGAATTTTCCATACCATCTTATGAAACTGTTACTGCTTTACTCTTTATATACTTAGACCAAAGGCTCTTTTAAAATCCCTCATTTCTTCACCAAAAATTACTGGGTTTGTCCCCTTTCATTCTTCTAAAAATATGGGTATTTGAATCTAGATCTCTATTTATAGCTTAATCAAAGATGGAATGGTACTTTGAATTTGGGGCTGTGATTATTTTTTTTAAAGCAGGATACTGGTATTAATGTAGCTCAGTCGTGTGCTTTCCTTTCAGAAAAAAAGCACTCAACTTGTCAGCAGCAACTCTCTAAGTCTCTGTGAGAATTAATATTAATCATTATCCCATTCTGTAAATTTTATATTTCATTAGACTTCTCTGTATATATGGATCACTGGTGTCCATCCGTACTGGTTCTTTTTGTGTTGTTTTGTTTTCTTGGGTTTTTTTGTGTTTTCAACCATTGGTTTATTATTATTATTTTTTAATCACTGATCCTTCCCTCCTGGTTTAACAATGACCATTAAGAATTACTTGCGGTCAGATGTTTATCCAGTGATGTGTTTGCTTTACCATGCTGTAAAACCTTGCTCTTGAGACCGATCCAAGAGTGATGTCATCCAGCCGTCATCCGTTGGTTTTCATCTGCTGCTACTCCTTTCCCATGTCAACCAGTTAGGAAAACTGTGGAATTAAAACAGTTGAATTGCTGCTAATATTTTGGCTTCAGCTAACCAGCTGAATAGTTGCCAACCAGTCTTTTCTGTTCCTGAGAAGGGAAAAAATCCAGAATAACTAAATAAAATAACTACTTAGCTTTAGCTGACCAAAACCCAACCCCTACCAAATGGTGGTATGTCAGAAAATCCTTGGAGTCCCTATGCAATCCTGAGTCAGTGGATGCCATCCCCTATCATCTCTGGGATGTTTGAAAGAAGGATGCCGAGTCTTTCCAACTCAGGCCACCTCACACACCCTTCCTGAAAAATCTGTGAACAGCCAGAGAATTATGAATAAGAAGATAACAAAATCATTCTGTCTTTCCTTCACAATGTCTCTGTGCGCTCTCGTTACAGTAAGTCCTGTGAAGGCTTTGCATCTATTTCCATGAGTTAAGCAGTATACGTAAGAGTTTCATAAGCTCACTCTAAAACAAGAAATGTAGTGCAGAAACAGATACCTTTAAACTAATCATATTGCTGATTTTGTATTTTTCTTCTTCTTCTATTTTGTTTGCACATCAGATGGCAGATTTGGCATGCTTTTTGTCTTTAGTTTGCAGCAGAAATGAATACATTTATATGATTGTAATTTTAACATACACTTTCAGAGTCAAAACTGCTTTCCCAGGTAGGCTGAAAACGCGTCTGAATGGGTCGCTGTGAAAAACCATGCCACTGATTGTGGCTGCTGGTGATAGAGGCTGCTTGGAGATGTCTGTGGACATACTTGTATTCACCATAGTCCACATTGTGCTCCCTTCCATAGCTACACAACAACTTGCATAAAACGCATGCAGTTTAGCCTTGTTTTGAAATTTGGAGTAGGTGTTTTATCCATTAAGCTACTCAGTTTTTGGCTACTGGCAAAGGAATTTGCAGGGTTTGTATTAGCCAGGGGAGGGCTCTCTTACTAAGTGTCTCTGTGCAACATGAACACGTTGGCATTGACAGGAAAAACCCCACAAATAATTAAACATAAAGGTGACAGCTCAAGAGAAAATCTCGTTTCACGTTAAAGCCTATTTTAAAAGTGTTGCAGAAACCGTACTTGATTTACACCATACCAGATTTTGCCATCCTTATGTAGCATAAAGCTTTACTTTTCAGATAGTTCCATCCCAAAGTGGAAGCCAGAACTTATATGTGCAATGCTGTACTGCTGTCAAAGTATCAAGAATAATATTCTTTTGATATTTTGAGCTACAGCATATCTCCAGAAATAAAACTAGGCTAGTAGTAGTATTGTATTTCTGTTTAGCTGATAAAAAGGAGTGAGTTTGATTCCTGTTGTGAAAAGGAGAACAGGGCTGATTTTGAGATACTTGATTCTATTAAATAATTTGAAAATAACTCAGTTGCTGGAATTTTGGCAATTGATACCCAAATAATTAGTGCTTTGTTTCCAATGACCATCTAGTGCTTGCAGCAAACTCTAACTTATTCCTAGACTTGCTAGATTTAAAAAATCTCCATTAGATTTAATTATTTTTTTAAAAAATCATTTTTACATAGTTAGTCCAAAAGGGGTATGATCAGCTAGTCATCTTATGCACATTTGCCAAATATTTAGATTTTTGGAAAGCTGTTATGGTTCTAAGTATTTTGTTCCATTGAGCAAATACTTTTACTTAAAATAATGTGCCACCTTAATTTCAGGCTGTGCCCAAAAGCTACTTTCAGGCTTTAGATTTTCCCTTGGCTATTGTCAGCTGGAGAGACCTCTGTTTTCAGGTGTTTTGTTCTATGTTCATGCTTACAGTTTCCAGTCCAGTCATACTGGCAACTTTCTCAATAAATTAAGCTGCAGAGTACTTCAGTATCTTTTTTTTTTTTTTTTTTTAACTATCCTTTTGGAAGTGTAGATGCCCCAGTTCTTTTAATATAAGTTCCAATAATCTGTTCTCACTTTATATACCACTAACAATAAGGAGAAGTCCTAGTTCAGGAGAGTGTGGAAACATTTGTCAAACTGTAATCACACAGTTAAACCTCACTGATGTGATACTTCATGAAATGTTTAATTTCAGCACATACCTAAGTGCTGCCCTCACTGGAGACAGGCAGACACACATGCTAAAATGATTTTCTTGGCTGAGGCAGAGCAGAACATCTTTACTGTGATAGTGAAACAAGTGGACCAGGCAATGCCCTTTAACTGTTTTGACTTAGCATATTTTATTTCCAAGGCATATTTGCTTAGTAAACCATATAAATTTCTAGGAGTCATATGCTTGGGGATTTTTTGTTGTTGTTATTTTGTTTTTTACTTGTTAAAATTTTTACATAACCAGCATTTGGGCTCGATAGCAGACTCGTGTTCTTTAGTCTCTGTTACCGTTTTATGGGCTTTAATATCTATAATTATAATGTCCAGTACTATATAAGTAATACTTGGTATCTCTCCGTACAAAATTCATTCAAGAGATGTCTAAGAGTAGTTTGGAGTTCTTGTTTCAGGTCTGTTTCACAGGGAGTCAGTTGCCCTATTCCACCATATAAATTAACCCACTGTAACACACTTCTTGTTTACTTTCTGTAGGAGTAATTATTTTTCCAGAGGACACAGCAAGTGCAAACTCCAAAGAGAAACACCCTGTGCTATTTATACCATTTGCCTTAGAAATTTGCGGAAAGGTGTAGAAACGTGTGAAGATGAGAATTTTTACTTTTCCTAAAGCCTGGTTAGAGGTAACAAAGAAACAGTCTGGGCATGATACTGGATTTAAAACTACTAACAAGAAGTTAGCAGATTATACAAGCAGGAATGAATAGTCTTCAAAACACTTTGTTGAACTTAGTCCATGTGTCAAGTGTCAACTGCTTTTTCTCTTTTTTCTCATAATGCTTTCTAAAGACACCGGTAGTGTTTATAGTTTCTCCAGAGCATTTACAAATTGGCTTTGTTGGACTTTGTTGACTTGTGCTCAGCATGTTGAGGTGTGGCCACATGGCAAGAAGCAGAAAGGAAATGCCAAGGCAGCCCCTCCAGAACTATAATACCTGTTTACATTTTCTGCCTTTACCAAAAGGAGTCTTGTTGAATCATGAAGGAAATCCCTGAGGCCACATATATGTCATAAGTTCTGTGTGTTATATAGGATGAAGCTTTACACCATCTCAGTGACAGCTTAAACCTCAGCTAAATATGTTTGTTCAGCCACATCACCTTGAGCAGTGATTTTTGTCAGACTTTTGAAGCAAAGAAAGGTCAAGTATTTCAATGGACTAACCTTAGATAAAATGCAGGATTGGTAAACACATATTCACTGGGACAGCAGTAACATCAGTCTCTGAAGTTGGCTTAAATGGTGCTGAGCAGTCAAAGAGGAAATGTAAAATTAAGATGAAAACTTAAGACAGACATTAAGGCTGTAAGAGATTATGGATTTTCTTTTTTGCATGTTACAAGCTATTTTGGAAGAAGCAATGAATATATGTGCTCTCTTTTAATTTATACAGATCTACTAATGATGATTCCATAGGAATCTGAACAGGAAGTTATTTAATAATTCAACACTTATACTTGCAATAGATTCTGATATTGTAGCTGGAGCCAAAGAGAGCTTTGTCCTTAATACCCAAGGATCTGATCTGGATAATTTTGATTTTGAGATTGTTAACACCCCTTTGTAAATAGGAGTATATTTATGTTTCTGGGTATGCTAACACAGGGAATTAACCCAGTTTGGTTCATTGGCTGAATACCATGCAGTGAACCTTAAGGCAAATAATCATCTGGTGGGTCTTGTCTAGTCTTTAACGTCATGCTTCATATTTGCTTGATTTAAACTGAAACCCTCATCTCTGAAGGGGTGTGTGTGTGTAAATAATCTAAGAATGTATGTTACTGCTCTCTTAGATCATGCTGCCCTCCTTTTGGTAACTGATACTTTTTCCAGAGAGGGACCTCAAAGTCCAAAGTAACTTTTTTTTAGTAGAACTTAGTGGAGGACGGCCAGGGATGGTTAGACTAATGGTGTTTAATGATTAGCTTTATGCTACAAAAGCACCCTGAAGGTGGGAAGTCCTGGGTGGATATCAATGAAGTCCCATCGTGCCTGTTTGGGAGTATCTCCATTTCATAGATGGAGACGTGTATGTACCTGCTAACACGATTCCATGACTTACTTGGTTGGCAGAATTTGGTCATTTCTTGTTTCCAGTTTTCTCCTAATTTTCTGTGGATCACAGTGCCTCTCCTGATGTAGCTTTGCTTTTTACCTATTTGTCACAGTCTGTAAGTAGCAAGGATGATGGTAGCTGTTAGGGAGGAGGAGGAATAAGAGGGGTCTCGACTCCAGTGCTTTCATTCTCTCTTGTAATACTGTGATGGTTGAATATTGTCTGTAAAGTTCCCAGCTACGCTATAGTTCTATAACAGTATATACAATAGATCTGTATATAACTCATTATGAATAGTCATTTGTAACCTGTGCTTTGTCAAACACTTCACAGATAAAACGGACATTTTGAGATAGTGTGACAGATATTCTACATTTATTATACAGCCAATGAGGTAGGAGACAAATGAACATTGCACATTCTGTGGCTGAAATCATGGTGGATTTAGTGTAATGGCTGTAATGCATTACTACATATGATGAACAGACCATCCGCCTGAATTATAAATGGCATTATTTAAACCAGTGAAATTGTTATCAAGAGCAATGTTTCTCAAAATGGGAATCCCTGGGGAGGAGGCTCAGGCAAAGCCATCAAAGCTAGGATAAGAAAAAAAGAAAGAAATGTTGGTCTCGTCACTGTGTGTAATCCCCACTGGGGAATGAGCAGAACTGGAATCATCTATCACATGTGGCCTGAGGGACTCAAACGCAAGCAAGCCCCAGGTACTTGTAGGGGAGTGGCGTGTCCAGGGCAGACCCCGAAGGCAGGTGTGGCAGCTCCCTGTAGCTCCCCGTGGCTTTTGCGAGCGCAGTTCGGTCTGTTCTGGGCCATGCGTCGGCGCGTCTGTACCCTGACCCTGTTAGACAGTCCTGCTGTTTGATGGCTCCTGCCGGCGCTGGCTGTGCTCAGTTGGGGCCTCCAGCAGCTGCCTGTGTTCGAGTCTCCTGGGTCTGCCTCTAGAAAACTTGTGCCATCTTTGCATCCTCTAGATTCTCAGCTGCTCTGCAGGTCAAAAAAGCCCCTGGCTGCTTTAAATTACGGCAGCCCATCCCAGGCTGCTTCTGGGGTTGCTGTATTGCCTATAGTCCTGATAGCATGCCTAATTCTGGCCCTTGGCGCATTTCCTACGCAGGTGCGTGCGAGAAGAGAGGAAGCAGCTTCACGGTGTGATTTACGGTTGCAGCTCCCAAACAAACCCTTGCAACGGCAATGTATTAAGGGAGCTGGGCAGGGAACCAAGTCAATTGACAGCGAAGAGTGGATCCAGCTGCATGTAATTTACTTTACGTTTCTCACTGGACAAAGGTGGCAGTGGCAAAGCATCTTTTTTTCCCCCCTCTATTACATGTGCAATGTGCACTTCTGAAACGCATCACTCTTCCCATTTCTTTTTGTTTTTGGGAAGGCTTCTTGTACGCTTCTCTTCCAGGATTGTCCTTGGGGAGGTTCACATATCATTTATGCACCTTTGGGGAAAAACGCTGTCTGGGACTAGGTTTGAGAAATGTAGAACTAGCCAAATGTGGCAGATTTCCAGCCTGTAATTGTATTATATTATAAGGCAAAATGATTTTACAGTAGTTATGCAGTAAACATATGTAATGTATATATGTACAATCAGGCATTTGAAGCAGAGTAATTTAAAATTTAAAGTTGGCTTTCACCTTTAAAATAAAGGAAATAAGATTGAGTAAAATAAAGAAACAAGCTTCTGCACTAAACTCTGGAACTCAACAAACCCATCCTAAGGAGCATACCTGTGTCGTCATACCACATACTGTCAGCATGTTCATGATCATGAAAAAGAGTTCCAGCTCAGGATGTGAAAATTGGGCTTTCTAATAAAAGCAAAGGTCTCCACTAAATCTGAAACATCTTGTGAAATTAATTTGTTGCCATTTTGATATGCTGGATATTCTATGGGAAACATTCATTTAAATTTCAGTTGTTCCATAGGCTGTACACAGAAAAAAATGACTTCAGCGTATTAACATAAATCATCAAAAAAAGCAGAAGCTGGATTTACTAAGTTTTCTTGAAGCCCCTTGGAAAATGTGCTGATTTTTGTTTCAGGGAGCTTGTGCTGGTCTGGGTGAGTGCTATCACATGTGGTGGTGAGAGCCATGTAATTAGCGTGTGTTTCTTCAGCATCTTTGACCAGTCATCTGTCTCTTCNCCCCCCTTTTTTTTTTCTTCTCTAAGCACTTGCAAACTTTCCCAACATACCTCTTTTTTTTCCCCCTAACATAAAGAGCACTTCATAATGCATTATTAACCTCTCATTGGGATGAACAGCATACTGAAAGCAGTTTTGAATGATTCCTAGGAAACAGAGTTTTCAGCACAATTTTTTCAGTCAACTTTTCTGTCTCCCAAGGATCTTTTTCATGTTACTGATTGTTGTTATATTTATTGTATTTCTGTTTCTATTGCAGTTTTATTGTTTTGTCTAATATATGATTATATAAACATTCTCCTACATGAATCTTGATGCAAGTTTTGATCCTGGAATAATAAGTTTTTGAGAATGAAGAATATTTTATAGTAATGTCTATATGACATTGCATTTACTTATCATGGTGTACAGATATTTATTAATATTAATGAATGTGTAATTGAAATTAGCAAACTCCCTTGAAAGGTAAACTATTCCCTTTGTGTCTTGATTTTAAAATAGATCTTTGTTTCTTAAGGCACACTTCTCATCTGTGATTTTGCTGGCACATAACTTTTGTCCAGTTCCCTTAAAATTCAGGCTCTAGCTTCTATGCAAGAAGAGTGATATCAAAAGAAAAAATTCTCTTGGGAAGGGTTGTTTTTTTTTTGCCTGGATAGTTTTGGTGGATTGACCTCTGAGAGTCATAGTAAAATGGCTGAATATTGAGATCTAGATCTGAAGCAGAAAGAAAGGACAGGAGTTTCCAGTGGTACTAGCAGGAAAAAGACAAGTTACCGGCACATCTCTGAATATCCTATTTGTAAAGCTGCTGGGCAATAACTTTTAGAAATGTTTAAATAACAGCCTTTTATTGAATGGTGACAAATGGGGAGATGCTAAGATGGTGGTTTTAGTGTTCTGTGATCATCGAGCCTATAGCTCTCCTATAGGCTCATTTATTTTTAGTGTCAGAAGAGTCCATTATGATCATCTATCCTTATTACACAAGCCAGAGAACCGCACTGAATACGCATCGCTGAGAGCCTGTTTTTATTTCTGTTTGAATTGTAGAAAGGGGACTTATTTGGTGTACAGATATTACGTGTTGGTGAATCCCCTACACCTCTGGTGGAATGCTCCAACAGGCAATAACCCTTGTTGAAATCAGTGTTTCTAATACCAGCTTCCCTCCACAAGATATCATTCTGTCTTCTCTCTGCTATCACAAATGTCTTCCTTATGTTGTGACCTGTAGTCTGTGGTCAGTCACCACTCGGATTTGTCTGTAATGAACTAAACGGGTTGAGTTTCTTTAGTCTCTCATTATAAGACAATATTTTTAAGACATTGAATCACTTTGTGGCTCTCATCTGAGCTATCGCCAGTTTGCCAAATTCTTTTGGGGAACTCCCAGTATACTACTTATGGTCTCACTAATGCTATATGCAGAGGGTAATACCAGTTCATTACTCCTACATGCTATATGCTATTCCTCTGCTTATGCATTCAAGGATTGTATTAGCTCTCTTGGCCACTGCACTTCATTGTGAGATTTACTGCTGGGAGGATTTGGATAAAGCTCTGAGATACTCAGACAGCAGTTGGGAAGGCCTTATTCACTTGTGATGGCTGGGGCTCCTTCAAGCAATTTGTCAGCAATCTGGAAGTTTTTACAGTTGTGATAGAAATGAGAGCAAGTTCTGGCTGCACCTCTCTCTGAGAAATACTCTGGTTTGCTCTCCAGCTAAAACATAGTTCATTCCAGCGATGCCAAATTCTACAGCTTTCTTTCCAGCCCCCGAAGAGCCACGACATCATGCATATGCATCATGCAAATACGATCCCACTTGCCTAGCTCAAAAGCCAGGCAGCGGCTGCTGCTCCCACAGCAGTGCAGAGAATTAGGAAATGATGTGCAATCTTCTCTGTCTCTGCTTGCACAAATATCCACAGTGGCTTTATTTTTCCTTCCTCTTCGTGACTCAGAAAAAACTTTTGGCTTGTTTCTCCCCATATGTAAAATTGCCATTTTGAGGTCTAATAAACCCTTGAATGAATTAACTGGGAGTCCTTGTGTGTGAGGTTACTGGTGCCATCATGAGATTATTGTACCCTGCTGAAGCAGTAGAAACATATGCATACCTCCCACCTAACTGAACCCCAAGCAAGCTGTATCTTTGTTTATTGCCAATGTGTTGGCCAGGAAAGCGGGCATAGCAGAGAAGTGTGCAACCTGTTTAGGGGTTTCATTTGAGTGTTTCTTTCATGTTTTTCATGGTTTACACTGAATAATTAAAGGAGTTTTGTAAGAGTTGTGAAACACAATTCATTTAATAATGTCTTACTTCTAGTTAAGATTTTGCTTGTGACTGGTGCCCTATACTTTCATTGAAAGCAGTAGATTTTGATTTAAGGTGTTTGGGCTGTGCATAGTGGACAAATAAAAGGTGACTAAGAAAAGCATGTTGTTATGAATTGAAATGCGTTGACTAATCTTCACAGGTGACGCTTGGAAGCAGGTCAGTACCCTCACTGAGAAACTCTTTTATTCAGCTTGAAGAATAGTGAAAATCAGTCCTGCAGGGTGAATACTGGTGGTCAAAAGCTATTTTCTGTATCTGTTCTACTTGGACAGAACAGGCATGTCTTATGTCTGCAGTTTGTTCTTTTGATCTTTGGAACTGGATTTTCTCAGTCTGATGGTTTTTTTTGTTTTGGGGTGGGTTTTTTTGTGACACACACACACACACACACACCCCGCCGCCTTGTTATGACATAAAATGACCCTGCTGTTTGTGATGTGACTGATTACCAGACAAAACCAGCCTGTGACATGCACCAGCCATGTCTTCTTTCCCTTTTGACAGACAAAGTGCCAGATTGGAGAGGTGCAAAAGTAGGATTTTTTTTTTTTCTTCCCCTTTTTAAATAGGTATCAGTTGAGAGAGCAAGTGGACCTTCATAGGAATATGGTGGGCACATATATCCTATGAGCACAGGTTTTGAAGGAGATTATTGTCAAAATTGTATCTCCTTCCTTGGTGATATCCAGGCTAATATGAAAAATATTGTCTGTAAGGCTGACAGAGTATGCAGCCACTGGGAACTACAAAAATCAAGGTTGTCTTTTCTAAACCTTCATTAGAAGAGTGTGGAGCCTTCTTTAATATGTAAAATGATTGTCTAGGATTATTCCAAAGCTTGAATTAAACTTCAAAAGCCATTGGGCTCCTATTCTTATCCAATGTATCTTTCTATTCTTATCTTTATTAATTAGAAAACTTTAATGGATGGGACTGTGTTTAAAAAAAATCATACCAGAGCTCAGCATCACTCAACACTACTTTCATTTGTGTGAAGGAAACTTCTCAACCGTTTTCTTGTTTTACCTACTTGGTTAGTTGCGTCCCAGCTTCATCCAGACCATCTATCCCACTGTTGGGGTAAAACTTAAAGCTACAAACTTCACAGAACAGTGCAGCATGCAAATCTTTAGCTTAATATCATAAAATTGCCTAATATGGCTTGTCTCCAAACCAGCATACAACTATTTTGTTGAATATAACCAAGTCACTTTAGTAGGCTTGGTTTAGATAGGTGCAAGCCTCTCAGTTAAATACAAAGTAAATTCTGTGTGGTTTAAATCAGCTGCAGTGTTGCACAGACCTTGCATAGGTTTGATTAAACCAGTTTAAAATTTGCATGTGAGACAAAATGTGTTTTCCCATTTAAGGGTGGACATAAATTCTTTCATGCATGCCAGCCACAGGATCAACCCTTAGTGCTTCTACCTTTTTAATTTTTGATTTTTTTTTTTAAACTTTTTATCCTCTCCCCCTGTTTACTTGTTTGAATGGCTTATAATAAAGGATGTAAACATGCTAGATTTTTGTGTTCAGCTTGGCAGTTTGTGAATGACAAATGAAAGCAACCAATCATTTGATTTTCCTGACCATCTGCTTTAAACATTGAAAAGAAAACCCAAGGCACTTTAATTTTTATTACAGAAAAATAGAAAACTTATAATTGGGTTAAAGTCTTTGCTGAGACCAAAATCATCCTGTGTTCTACGTGACCCAACTCTGTATGTTGTGCTTTTCACAAATGGACGTTAGCAGAGCAGCAAACCTTTGCACTTATGATGCTTTTTGAAGACCCGCAAGGTGAGTTACTGCAAGTGTTGCAGCAGTGACAACTTCATTCTGCCCAGCCTAGAGCTTGGATTCTAAAGCAGTACAAATACTTTCATTTTCCTAACAAAATGTGAAGCCTTGAGAAAATAAGGGAATCAGAGCACATTAATCAGAATTACCAATGTGAAGGCTGTGACAGATATTTGAAAAAAAAGCCAACCCATAAACAATGGCTCCTCTGTAAGAAGAATCATTTCAACCCGGTAAAAAATTGATCGGTAATTCAAACCAGAAATTGCCCTGAATGTTGAACATATATTGGAATATTTCATGGACTGTTTTATCATTGCAACTTGTTGACATTATTTTGTACTTGTAACTTTATAGACTATAGCCATTTGTTACATCAGCATCAGACATCTGCACAAGCATTTGTCATGCTGCTGTTGATTTTTTTTTTCTTTTTTTTTCCTTTCTCTTTCCCCCTGTTTGCTGAAGGAAGGCTAGAGCTAACAGAACAATATTGTGGAATGTGAAGGCTATCATTAGGGGGCAAAACTGGACTTCAAAGAGGAAGCACATATGGTTTTGACTTTTATAAAGATGGCAGGTGGACATGAAAAAAGGTTGATTTCAAATTTATTTTCATGATAGCTGCAACTACTTAAAAGTCTGAGATGATTAATTTTCAATTTGGAATTCCTAATAACTGAAACAAGATCACAGTTTTACAACTTCCTGAGGCAGAGTCTGAGAGAGACGAGGTCATGTTGGTATAATAAACCAATGGCAGCCTGAAGCAGAAAGGTTGGAAAAAGCAGCAAGAAATGTTTTGCAAAAGGCATTTTGAAGGTAAAGCGTGTATAAGAAACAAAATGTTTCTGCAATCAGCCTGTTTTGAAGCATATGTTAAACTTCAAGGCTGTTGGGTTAGATTTGAAGGGTGAACCTTATGTTTATAGACTTGCTGAGTGTCACTCGCGTTACTAACTGAAATAGCAGTTGAATAGCAGGCTTGAAATAAAATGAAACAAAAAACCCCCCTCCAGCAATGCTGTCTTCCCCTTAGTGATAGGTGTTTCTTTTTATATGAAGGAATACATGACACTTAATTTTCATTTCTGGATTATCATATGTCATTTTAAATCTAGCATCTGAAATCCTCTTGGCTGGAAAGTCAGAGCTCTCTGCACCTGTGGGTGACTTGCTGATGATGTGAAAGAATAAGCAACTGTCAGTTCTAAATACAAGTTGAATTTATTCTTCTTATAGATGCTGTATATGGTATTTTAATTGAAAAAGAATGTTACCCAGCTTGCCTATATACGTTAATATATTAAAACCAGTAGCTTTGATAGAAAATATTTCTGGTAGTAGTTTCTGGTCAGGGATAAGTATGTTCAATGTGTCTCAGAAATATGAGAGTGCCAGCACCGATGGCTCAAATGTAACCACAACCTGCCCAGGATTGGGTTTGGATCCCTTTACCAGCTTTGCTGTTGCTCTACAAGAAACTCTCTTCCATCCTGGTTCCTGCTAATTCACTCCCATTGCCTGCATCTCCTTCTGACATTGTGGACTACTCAGAATATGTCTTGACTACGCCTCACCGAAAGGGCATATATTCCCACTAAGTGTTAATGCTACAAAATATTGATGGTATCTTACAGGGATGAATATTTATCATTATTTCTAAAGCTAATGTTGTATCAGGCTGGGATATGTTACAATAACACCAGTTTTCATATAAAAAGAAACAACAAACTTTCTTCTGTCTTGTTCATTCTGAGAGTGTCAAGACAGGCTTAGTTTTCCCTAAATAAAAAAGAATTTAATGTCTCTTATCAGGAGGTCAGAAATGCAATAAAACTCTATTCCAGAAGTTGTCTGCAGATTGGGACTTGAATATGCATTGTTCTCACAGAAATAGAATTGATTGCTCCTTCTTCACAATCAAATCTTTTCTTAACTCTGAGAATAGTGATACATCATTCTCTCTATAGGGAAGAATTGTTTGTAGCACCTGAGACATTAAGCTGCCAGATTGTGTCTGTCTTCAAGAAGCAATCTTCAGGAATGGCTTTTGAAGGTTTTCTTTTGAGGGTTGTTTGTATTTCTTTTCATCCAAGGTTACGTGGGCTTTCTAGAGAGAGTGATGTATTACCTTCTACTTACATGAAAGAAATGAGATGTTGGTGCATGCCAGCATATCTTCTGCCATTGAATTTGAAGAAAGAAACTTTTTGTCAGCAATTTAGTTTCCAGTGCTCATGTTGTGGGACATGCCTCCTTCCAAGTTAAAAGCAAGAGTTTCTGGGTGTTTGTCTTCTCTATAAGGCACCACTTGTCCCCCAACAAGTCTTGCTCATAAAGCTCCTACCTAGTCCCCGCAAAAATACCACTCTCTGAAGCACTTGGACAGAGTGGGAACCATGGTGATTGAACTGGGAAGGGCCCCATGCCTCTATCCTCTCTGAGGTCTCATCAATTTCCTCTACTGGAAACCTGGTAACAACATTTTTAAGGGTTCCCTCAAGGCAGATATGATCATCAAACAAAGTTTCACTTGAGCACACTACTTCTTACATCTGAATCAGTTTGCCCAGCTTCCTTGTGAGTATAGAAAAATAATATGTTCTGGAGTGCTGTCGGGCTCCATCTTCAGACTACTTCGTTGCTAGAAACCTTTGTATCACTGAAACCGGAGAATACTAATACATAGAAGTGCTAAGTGTGTCCAAGGAATAAAAAATATACCCGCTCATCTCAAACCTTTCTGTCTCTTTCAGTGGGGATTGCTATCAGAATTCAGCACTGATATTTTCAAGACCTGCTGAATGAATCCATGCATCTGATCATAAATTTATTCCTAACTTACACTAAGTAGTATTTAAAAATCAAAGTGCACTCTTTCCACTGACAGTAGAAGCACATCCTTTGTACTTGTAAAATTTGAAAATCTTCATCCTCTAGGAAATCATGAAGGTAGTGTTGTTCATCCTTTCTAGCTCAGTTCCTCTTTGTTTCCTAATATTTGTCTTGATGGAAAGTGGTCAGAGAATTCTTCAAAAATGGTGGAAAATCACTGTGAAAGGAGGGACAGGAGAAAATAATTTTTGTCTTGCAGAAAATACAGACTTTTTCTATAAATGCAAGAAAAAAACATCAGCGTTCCCTCAGCACATGCATTGTTGATTCAAACAGTGTTTGGCCATAAATGGACAGGTTTGGGTTTTGGTATGTTCAGGGAAAGCAAGCAGTTCCACAGCTGGTTTTGTTTAGCCAAAACTCAGGTTTGACCCAGTTTTCCACCACAGAATGTCTGAATGAATAAATTTGAATTAGACGTGATATTGTGTGGCTAAACTTGCACATAGGTGTCTTTAAACAAAGTATATATGAAGCATTTCCTCTTCATTATAAATTCTTTTCTTTATCCTAATTAAGTGAAAAAGATTGGTCTACACTGGAAAAGTTTTGAGGTAGAGAACAGAGTTAGGCAATGTAGCATGGAAGCAAAACAGGGGAAAATGTTTTAATTAGAAATTGCAGCTTCCTCTGTCAGAAAAAAATATAAATCCAGTGAAAACCATAGTCTGAAATGTGCTATGGAGAAGGCAGACATGATATATGGGAAAATACCCAGTCAAAAATTAATTTTCTATTGGGAAAAATAATTTTGATCAAAAATACTTTTCACTAGGCCTATAGGGACAGCTGATGTTTCATTCTATCATGGTTTAACCCCAGCCAGCAGCAAACCACCACACAGCTGCTCACTCACTCCCCTCCAGTGGGATGGGGGAGAGAATTGGAAGAGTAAAAATGAGAAAACTCATGAGTTGAGATAAAGACAGTTTAATAGGTAAAGCGAAAGCCGCACGCACAAGCAAAGCAAAACATGGAATTCATTCACCACTTCCCATGGGCAGGCAGGTGTTCAGCCATCTCCAGGAAAGCAGGGCTCCATCACGGGTAACGGTTACTTGGGAAGACAAACACCATCACTCCCAATGTCCTTCCCTACCTCCTTCTTCCCCCAGCTTTATAGGCTGAGCATGATGTCATATGGTAGGGAATATCCCTTTGATCAGTTGGGGTCAGTTGTCCCAGCTGTGTCCCCTCCCAATTCCTCATGCATCCCCAGCCTGCTCACTGATGGGGTGGGGTGAGGAGCAGCAAAGGCCTTGGCTCTGTGTAAGCACTGCCCAGCAATAATGAAAACATCCCTGTATTATCAACACTGTTCTCAGCACAAATCCAAAACATGGCCCTGTACTAGCTACCATGAAGAAAATTAATTCTATCCCAGACAAAACCAGCACACATTCTCAAATAGAATCACACTGTAATCTTTGGAAACAGGGCTAAAAGAGGCTGCCATGTAGTCTCCTTTTCTGACTCACAGAAGAGTCAACTATAATGACATTGTTCTTGAAAGACTTTTGTCTAATCCGTTCTCCATGATCACTGGTGAGGGAGATGCTTTACTCTTCAAAATAGTCTACTGCAGTCTTTCACTATCCTTATATTTTCTAATATCTAATCTATTAAAGTAATTTTAGCCACCTAGCTCTTTACCTATCCACCAAAGACTCAGGATAGAATAATCTCTTCAGCTATTTGAAGATCAATAATCTGTCTCTCTTCCCAGCCAAAATTCTTTTAGATTTTAATGAATTTCTTGAGTTTTTACATTGATAAAGATTCTTTCTTGTCTTTGGGCTCTATGAAATGGGTCCACATCAGAGAAGCACCCCTTAACCATTTATTTCTCATCCACTATTTGTGCAGTCAGTTATTTGTATCTACCTTACATTTTTCCTATCTAATTTTTAGAGTGTTTCCCCAATTTTCAAGATTGTTTTCAAGTCTGTGCTTTCTTTCCAACATATTTACATACTGCTTCATGTTAAGAGCAAATTTAAGAAGCATACTTACTGGTGAATGTATTCCTTTCAGTCAGTCAATGCTTCTGGGTGACCTTACAGTAATGTAAGTAAAAGGATGAGGAACACATCTACCAAATAATGGGATAACACTTATTAGAAGAAAAAAAGGTATGAAAGCAAAAGATTTCAAAGTCAGCATTCATAAAGGATGGTTGAGATGTTGCTTAAAGTAAAGATCTAGGAGCTGGGTAGAAGTTAATACCAATTGCTGGAGACCTTAGATTCCTAAGAGGTGGACTTTTTTGAATAGATGTTAAATAAAAGGTACAGTCTTAACTGCTGCAATCAGGATGTTTTCCAAGTAAAAATGTGCAGTCAGTGCATCCACAAATTATCTGTACCATGTCTGCTTGGTTGGACAAGATGAAGGTGACCTCCAGAGATCCTTTCCAACCTTGACCACTCTGTGACAGGTTCCAATGTTTTCAATTACGAAGATTTTGCATGCTGTAGTTTAGAAAGTAGTGCCATGATCACACTAGGAGGTATCTCCACATCTCTCAGTTCTTGGATCATTTCGAAGTCTTTGAGGCCCTTCTGCTCCCTTAAGAAATATTATGAAGTGCATGAGGAGACAGGTTTTGGTATTGACTAAAAAATAGCTGAGTGAACACTTGAGAGACCCTGAATTCAAGGGAAAAAAAGGGGAGATTTAAGGCAGTATGGCTACAGTGCCAAATAGCCTCTCGTGGTAATATGTCAATCAGTAAGCAATAGACTGTGTCTTGCTGGAAAGAAAAGGAGCTGGCCAACCTACACAATTCCTCCATCATTTCTTTAAGTCAGCATAGTAGGAAATGTTGCCTGGAGAAATCATTGCAGGAGAAGTAATAATAGCAAGGAAGAACAGTTTTTAAGGTGAGTTATGCTCAGCAAGTAGAGGACATATTGAACACCTGAGACGAATGCCAATGTTTTTGATTACGAGGGCTTAAAATATCAGAGAACTATAGACAGCCTCAATATATATATATGTAGCTGTGAGTGGTAAGTTATCTGAAGTGTAAGAGTTCTTGCCTGTCATCAAAGTAAGTTGTCAGTAACACGCACGCGAGTATATGTCAGTATTCACCAGTTTATGGGTGCTGTTCATATCATTAAAATAGCTATACGTACACTACAGAATATAGTTCCAAGTAAACAAGGGTTTGTATATGCACAGAGAAAGGTGTTGCACCTGGTACCTTTTATCGGTTTGGCCCAGCTACAGTTCAGTGCCCAGAATTACGGTGCTTTGTCCTCTGTTTTGGGGGAGCCAACTCATAATGTTCTGCAGTAGCTCCTCCTCTTTCCTTGACGTGATGAAGAAATTATAGAAACCATAAACCAATATGAAAGCCCAGTGTTACTATTCATTATTGCTAGTTGTGAGAACAGAAAGTCCCAGTGGCGTGATGGCGATTGTGGAGCCTCAGGGAAGTCAAGTTATTAAACAAAATCTTCTGTGCCCCTTATTTGATCAATTTCTAAAATAATTCCTAAAATTAAGATGTAAATACATTTCTTTCTTTGTGATTCAGCTTCCAGTGCCTGTTAAAGTATTCAATTGATGCATAACATTTTAAAGCCTTTTAAGAGCCAAATAAAATTATTACTTATAAATTATTAAAAGCCTCCAACAAATGGAAAAATACTTACCGAAAACTCCTTCATAAATAATGTTCAAGCTAAATTAAATAGTAGTATGAGGAATGCATTAAAGTTTGCGAATGAGATATTAGCAGTGTGCTCCCTTAACCTTAAAGTTATGATAGCCGGAGCACTTGCTACCCCTCGGAAACCTTGCGGCTCCAAGTCCTGGCTCACTCTGGGAAAGAAACATGTGGTGCTGCTGAAGATTGGAAAAAGAGCTCGAGGTCAGGGGTCGACACAGTAAGGGAGTTTGCTCTTTAAGAGGTTATCTGTGGATCTGCAAAGCCAAAGTGTAATTGGGTTCTGTGATGTGATTTTAGTGTGTAATTGTATATGATCTTAGGTAGTTTCAAAGACAAGGTTGGAAGATTTTTCTAGCTTGCTTGTGATAGCAATTTTGGGGAGTCTGTGTAGCCTGAGATGGACAATGCAGTTTCTTCAGAAATTGTCATCAGGCGAGATACAGCTGGTATCTGATTCATTTTAATTATAATTTTAGCAAACTGGTAATATGGTTTGTTCTTTCTCCTCTCTGTAATACTGTCCTGTAAATCAGCACCTTTGTGGGCTTATACATTTTCTGCAACTGATAAACTCCTGTCCACTTCTGAGCTGGTACTGCTTCAGAGAAAATTTTGCATCTTTATTAAGACAGCACAAGTCACTGTAATTGATCTGCCTGGATATTGCTTTTTCTTTGGTCTTTGCGAAGACAGTTTGCCAGTGGGTTATCAAGTTTCTGGTTCTCGATTATTCAAAACAATGTGAAACAAACATTTCCTATTGTTTTAGTTGTTTAGGGTTTCCTTGATTAAGCTGTCACCGCTGTCAGTTATGTTCTTATAAGCCTGCTCGGATCTATTTCATGTTAAGAAAAAGCTCAGATAAATCCAGGAAAGCTTAATGTTTATCCAATGTGAAAATAATTACTCAAAAGTGTTATTCTTAATCCAGATAATTAGAGTGAGGAAGGAGAGATCAGTGTCATTGTGAATTATGCCCTGGCAATTGACTCTTGGTCCTTGTAAGTTGCAGGTGAAGATGTGAATGGATAAAGGTTAGATTAACCATAATCCAAAGTAGCTGCAACCTTAATCTGTTATGATACAAGGATGATCACTTAAAAAGAGCTGGATTGTGGGATTGTTTCTGGTTGGATAAGATGCTGCTCGACTGGGACTAGTCTTAAAACATGCTTAGCACCATGTCACTGCAGCTGTAAGCACTTGTGCACGGTTTCAGGCTGCCGCAGCTCAGAGGCAGACTGCTGGGCTCTTGCTGCACAGTGTAATACTACACTGCGTTGCAATATCTGTGCTTTACATTAACGTGCTTTACCCTGTGCTTCATGGAAAATAGATGGTAACTGCTACGCGGAGTGATTTGCTCGATGATTACTTCTCTGTGCTGTTAAACATATTTCTTTGTGTTCCCCGTTCGAAATGTTCGGTGTGTCTGCAGGCAGTCGTACTGTACAATGGTAGAGGTACACAATTACAAAAACTGAGCAATCTAAATGGAAAAGAGGGAGAATATTTACTGTCTCTATTTTAGTTCATACCCTTATTTTGTGTAGTTACTAATTATTAACACACAAAAAAAGGCATTAAAATACATGTCTATGTAAGGATAATGTTTGCAGCTGTGGTTTTCTGTGAAGCTGCATGGTTTTCAGAAAACCATTGTAAGTAAACAAGACCAAATCAAACCAGATTCACTTAGAATGCAGGAAAAGTAGCATTAAAAAGAGGGATACGCATATATTCGCACATACTACAAGCAGGTACATGCAGAAAGTACTTGACACTTCAGACTCTTCCCTGTTTATGTATATGGACATAACAGTGACCCCTCAGATGACAGTATGTGTGGTAACTCTTCCTAAATACAGACTCTTGAATGCCAGTGGTTACTTATTGGGAATAAAGCTGCTGAAAGAGGAAGAGAAGAGGGTGAAAGACAGGTCATTTCTTGAAAAACGGTACAGGAAATGTTTGGTCTCAACAGATAATTTAATTGCATGGTCCAGTCTGTATCGTTGTTTCAGGCCAAATGGAAAATAAGGTAAAAGCATTTTTTCCTTCCTATTCAATTTTTGTAATAAATTACATGCATTTATTCTGCAGGGATATATTTGTGGAGATCTCCTTCATCCTTACTGGAAAAGCGAAAGCAGCCTTCCTTGATGTGTGGCTAAGGTGAGGAAATAGTTAAGAAAGTAATTAATGGAATGCAAAAGCTAATAAGAGGAAAGTACTTTAATACACACTTGAGCTAGAATCTTCTCTCTGAATAATTAAAATTCTTTAAAGTTCATTTCTGTATTTTTAATAAAGTATATCTCAGTAAGACTCATTCCTGTTTTTAAACCTTTCTACACTTAACTCATTACCTTCTTTTTTAACTATTGTTAGAGTTGCATTGCTTTTACTTGAAAGGGGCTTTAGGTAATATTTATGTTTGGTGATGTGTTAAAAGTAAATTCTGCAAGAGGGATAACATTCACAAGTCTTGTTCCTAACAAAAGAATTATTCATTTAGAGCATCACACGAAAGTGTTACGTTATTCCTAATGCCACATTATATGCTATAGATCAGTGTGTATATAACGGTTGTGTTCTCCTGCATCCTAGAGTCTGCCTTTAAAATAATGTTTCATGGAAATGTAAGTCACTAATAAAAATTTCCAGACTTACGTCAGAAAAGATTTTAGGGCAGGGATTTAAGTCTTCAAGCTTCAGAATATAAGTCACCCTTTAATTAAAGTAGGTGAGGAAGAAACTTCCCTGCTTGACAGCTTGTTACAAGGGCATATAGCACAGAGTTTCCCCACACCTTTCAGCAAAGGCTTTTTATGATTGATACTGAATGGACCACTGGTCTCATGTAACATAGCAATTCTTACATTAGAGAAAGAAAAGAGGAAACTAGGAGAAATTTCCTTAGTATAAAGGGCAATAAGAAATAAATGGTAGAATTGCTCGTGCACTTCCTGACTCTGAAAATGTTAACATGCAAAAAATGGTTAGTAAATCAAAATGTCTCTTCAGGGTTGAAGCTGCAGAGAAGGCATCACTTGGAGAGAAGTAGGGGTGCAGTTTTCCTTAGTGGAAAAGATGAGTTAGAATGAAAATGAAATTATAGAGCTTATAGTTGAGTACTGTTGGCCCCTTTTGTATTTTACAGGGGTAGACTGGTGGACAGTTGACTGTCTCAGCCATGGAATATCGTGGAAATGTCATTGTTGACACATGAGGAAAGTAAACAATAATGTTGCTCCATGTACAAAAGAAAATAATTGGGTAGTAAAAACTATGAAAGTTTTAGGTAATCAAAAGGTCAGTGAAATAAAAAAAAAGAAATAGCAGCACATTACGTGTGTTGGAAAAAAAAAGAGTAAGCCCCATGAGACTATTTGTAGCTTTGAAGACCACAGTCAACTTTGTACCAATATCTATAGCTTCGAGTTCTTTAAGTAGTTTGAAATCGATTATGTATCAAATATTTAATAAAAAAAAGGAGATACTGTAACTAGAACTATCAAAAGATAAGTAACAGAGAAGTAATGAAATAATTTAAACATCAAATTGCAAATAGTCACAGAAGATAGAAGCTTTTACTCAGAGGAAACTGAAGTGACTGGTAAAAATGTGACATTTATCACTTTAAAGCAGTTCAGTGTTGAATCATGACCAAACCCTGTCAGTCTTTTTGAGTGGTGATGATCCCAGGAAGCTCAGGGAATAGGAAAAGAGTTTGTGATGAATCAGGCTGAGTATTGCTACAGGGTGGACAGATTGCTTCCACGTTCAGCCTCCCTGAGGTCTGGAAGCCATACGTCAATGGAAAAAGCCTTGGCTGATTTCTCTAATTTTCCAGGATTAGTGGGGTTTTAAGCTAAAATTATGATCTTCTGTAACTTCCATTAGTGTACCAGAAAAGGTAGCTCAAGAAACAATTCTTATAATGACGTTAAACCTTACCTACTTGTGTGCATACTCAGAATGCATCAACCAGCTACATTAGTGTTTCAGATTTTTATGAAATATTATAAAATAATACATAAATGCTAAAATTTCTCTTGTTCTGAGACAGCACAGTAATTTACTGACCATGGACAATTAAGAAAGAAGTAGGTACCTAAGGACAACCATGAAACCAATACAGATTAGTCACAGCTAATCTATTCTTGTAACCCAACAGAGATTTTCAGTTTCAGAGAAAGAGGAACTTTCCTTGTGTTTAAGACTAGTTCAAAATTAATTGAACATTCATAGAATTTGCATTGAACATAACGCAAGTTTTTCAACTTGCATTCAGCTGAAGTACTTTAAACAAAAATGGTAGAAATGCATAAAGTGTTTTTATTGGTAGCAAATATAAATGTTTTTGGCAGTGTTTTCTACTACCTATTTCTTCCATCCCATGAGACAAAAATAATCTTGTTTCCTTGGTGTTTTGGTATAAGAACATAAGAGTGACTGTGTTGAATCACAGCAGAAGTACTTTTTGTCAATTAGCCTATTTTTGACAGTGGCTGCTAGATTAGGGAAACAGTACAAAAACATGTCCAGTAGAGAAGATTTTCCATCTTCTAATGAACTCAGTTTTGGAGATTTCTTTTTATAGGTTTTATCATATTGTATTTTAATGCCCTTAATAGTCCTCTCTTCAATAAATTTGCCTAGTTGTATTTTAATTCTATTTACTCTTGTGGCATAGTGTAGCAATGAGTTAGTTTAAACAACGAATTTAATTATGAATTATCTGAAAAAAAGTATTCCTGGTAAAGTGCTTATTTTAAATGGACTACCTAACAATTTAATTTGATATTCCCTAGTTCTGTTGTGAGGCACAGTGGAAATTTTTGCTTGAGAACATAAACAGGGAACAAATTCTCTCTCACCTGTCTCTTTTTTTTCATCTTGCAAGGTCCCAGTCTAATGAATTTCTCTGCCTACAGAATGACTCATGTATCTTTGTTCATTCTTGGTCATCCTGGGTACACATCTTTGTACCTTTTGTGGCTCTGCTATATCTTTATGGAGGTCAGAACAACATCCAGTATTTAAGAAGTGGTTGCTACACCAATGACATACAGTAGCATAATGTTTTTGTTTGTTTGTCCTCTTATTATTTACATAATAATTCTGAACATTTTGTTTGCTGTTTTTTCTCCTTCTTACATGCTGAGCTGGCACTCACTGTCCACAATGTGTCCACAGCTGCTTTCCTGAAACTTGTACTTGAACTTTAGTATCCATCATTATATAAGTATAATTAGGATTGTCTTTCCTGTCTGCATTTTACTTCATATTCATTAACAGTAAAAGTCTTTTTTTTTCCTTACCTTCACCCCCCAATCACTTCATCATGAAATCTTTCTGCAATCAGATGAGGTTTAGCTTTGCTTTTCATGATTAATTTTTGTGATGGTAACCATATTTGTAATCTCAAAATTTATTCTTTTTCAAGGTCATTTATATGGCAATTCAACTGCACAGATTCCCATGGGAATCCACTGACAACTGCTGTCCATTGTGAGAACTGGGTTTCCTTTAAAGTCTGTTTTTCTATTTCGAATTATTATTTTTTTTTCAGTGACATGACCTTATATCTTATTCCGCAGCAGATTACCTTAAAAACTGTTGTGAAGACTCCATAACTTTTAAAAAAAATAAAAATTTAAGGTATTTCCAGCCAGTTTACCTGGCCCGGAGATCCCCTTCTACTTCTGCCCTAACTAGGCACACAGACACATTTAATTAAAAAGGTTAGTCAACCTGCATGCGGCTTTGCTTTGCAGTCAGTACTCATCTTGCTCAGATAAACTTTTACTTCTGCCCCAGATCTTTGTGAAGATACGGGACGGCTGCTAAGTTGGAGGATCAGACCTTACATTTGGTTTGAGTTGTGGGCAGTATGTCAGCTTGGCTGCCGTTTTGTTTGGCTGCTGCTTCAGCAAGAATAATAAAATACATGGGAATTTGATTCCTTAAAATTGAAAATCCTTGTCTCATCAACGATGTTGAATAGCCCTGAGTTCTCCCTGAAGCTCTCTATCATCAGTATCTCCTTTATATGCAATTCAGTGGCCTTGGTTAAGAAACTAAGAGTAATTTCAAAGTATTTATTTAACTGCATGCTTTGATTGCTCTTTCTTCACTCCTGTGTTACTTGGACTCAGCCTCACAAGATTGATCAGTAACTTCTCATTACTGGGACAGGTTTTTAGAAAAGTGTGTCTATCAAAATTCATTATTCCAGCATGTTTTTTAAAAAAATATTTCCTGCATTAACTCTGTGGAAACTGGAAATCCCTAGTCTAAACAAGAGAGGTAACAACATAAACATTAGTAGATAAGTACATATAAATATATTTTAAAAAATGGAATATGAGCTTCTAAAAGTACTATTACTTAAGACAAAACCTTTTCTGTTCTAAATGGTAAAATGACTGAAACTACATTTTATAGATCTAAACATAGCTATAAACTAGAAATTTCATGAAAGGAAAAACAACCAGCCACGTTCTGTAATTGCAGTTAAAACATTTCATATATTGTCTTCTGTTTTGTTCTGCATTAATACTGATGAATTATAGCTTCTGCCTTCTTCACAGTCCCTTCACACAGAGACTTTTGCTGTTAAGCACAAGATGACAATGAATGGAGTGAAGCATATTTCTGTCCTGTTAAACACAGAAATGAAAAGAAATCACTATTTTGTAGAAGTTGTGAGTAAAAAATTGTTAAGTGAATAAATGCTTCTGATTATAGAAGAAATTCACTTAGAGGCACTTCGTAGTGAAACCAATAATTATGGCATTTAAAACAAAGGATTTGATTGTGTTGTCTACATTTGGGGTTTCCCCCCCTCCCCCAAATGGAAAATTTCCCAAGTATAATGTGTTTTAAGGCATTATTGCTATTAGGTGTTTGGGGGTTTTTTTACTTCTCAATTCCATTGTGGCTGCAGACTTACAAGCCAAATAGGACACTTTTAGTAATTTATATAATATGAAGCTAATAATTTTCTGACCTATTGTATGTGAAATGTTTGAACTAATAAATGTTTGATGTTTGAACTAATAAATCCTATGATCTCTGCAGTGACCCTGTCAGGTGATTAATGTACATTTCAGACTAGCAAAGTCAAATAAGAAATTTTCTTTGGTTGGGACACCTGTCCCAGAACACGTACCCTACGGCATAGTATTTCTGGAGCTCATCCTATTCATTGTCATGCCCATAAAGAAAGCTCTTTTCCAAATTCCACAGGTCTCGCGTATGGCAATAATAATCTAATATATAATGCAGAGAGAGTAGAAAGAAAATCTGTTTCTGTTTTTGCATGCTCTTCAAATGCAAGCCTTTCAAATACTGCAAGATACAAGGCTGTGCTCGTTATGGTATTTCTCGTGTACCTGCTTTAGCTTTGGTGTCTGGATGCTGTTTGCTCCAACAAAGATGGAGTTCCTCTCCTGAGAACAAGGTTTCTTGTAACTTTTCTCATGCTTCCTGGTTCTGATCAAAGGATTGTTACTGCAAAATTTTTTCCTTTTGGTGTTTTGCATCCCTGATTCCTGTTCTAATAATAAAAACACACCAAAAAAAAAAAAAAAAAAAAAAAAAAAAAAAAAAAAAAAAAAAAAAGGGATTTAAAAAAAAATAAATCTCTTTNGAAAAAAGGGATTGTAAAACAAATTAATCTGCTTGTTTAAAATCAGATCATTCAGGCTAGCTTTAGTTCTGCACTTCAAGTGCTATTTCAGGTCATTTCTAATAGTATCTGAAATAATTTACATATAGTAAATTTATTAGGAGTCTGATTTTCAGATAACCTCTTGGGTATACATTTTTCCTCACCCTTAACGTGAAAGGTTTTCAAACAATGAAGATTAGTCTGCCTTGAAACAGGTCTGAGATGTGACCCACACGTACATGTGCTCTAATGTGTCCTTTTACACATTTCCTCTTATTTCAAAGATCTAAAATACTAACAATGCGTTTCTATTTTTTTATATCTTTCTAGTGTTCTTTCTTTCTTTCTTTCTTTCTTTCTTTCTTTCTTTCTTTCTTTCTTTCTTTCTTTCTTTCTTTCTTTCTTTTCTTCTTTTCTTCTTTCTTTTTTCTATTTTTCTTTACACTGGGTCTCAGTTTGTTACAGGTAACAGTACTGCATAGACTTCGTAATCTTAAAATCCTTCTAGCGTCTTTGTGCAGTTGTCTTTGTGTGCGAGGGATGGGACTCCAAGAAGCAGATGGTGCCCTGAAATTCTGCTCCTAGATCCCGGTGTCAATCCACAGAGTAGAAGTTTATATCACAAGTTAGGCACCGCAAGGATGATAGTACATGCCTAATTTTCTCTGTTCTGGGAACCTGAGGGATTTACTGCATGTGTGTGTATATAAATCATGGCAGCATTAGGCACTAGTAAGCAGAATTCTTGTTTCAGGTGCAAGGTCTCTGAAACAGCTTGTACCGTATGGGTGAACTTCTGCAGTGTCAACTTCACAGGTAAAACAAAGCAGTGAAGGATAACACAGGGGAGATTTGCTTTGTTGATCTACTCAGAAGGCCCAAGTATAAAGTTTTACTCTTAGTGTGTGACCGGTTTACTATCCCAATCAGAAGTTGTCTAGGTACACGGGAAATTGGCAAAAAAGCATTTCTGGTCCATGATTTGATACAGGTTGGAACACATCCTGTGTGCCTGAAATAAAATTGGGATTGTATTAATTAATACCACATACCAAAACAACATTTATAAGAGAAAATCTATGTAATTCAGTTCCAGTAGGTGTGCAATGAACTTAATTTAATTTTGTGATTTTTTTTAATTTCTCAGACCTTTAGGGCTCCAACACCAGAAAGGCGAAGGATCGTGACCATGACTTAACGGTGAGGACTCCAGTTTAACTGAGTGCAGTGGAAGTGCAGAGGAGTATAGCAAAACCAAAGTACAGTATATGATGCTTTTCTTCTACAGAACTGGGCATGATTTAAGTGTGAATTTGTTAAAACAGAAAAAAACCCAAACCTAGGGGTTTCTTTATTTGTTTCTTTGAATGCTGATGCTTCATTCTTTCATACAAGGAGCCATTGAGTCATTGTCATACAGTAAGAGTATAGGCATTATATACTATATATACTCTTTTGTAATCTGTGGAAACAACATGGCAGTTTTAGGGTGCATTTCTTCTTTTAAGACTGATATCTAAAATGTATCAGATGAACCATCCTGCCTATTTCTTTCAAGAGATGACCAGCTCCAATCTGAAGGTCTGTATTTCTACCACCTAAGAGAGGGGATGAATCCTGCCCATTGTGAATGATAGGATAACTCTTAGGAAGGTTTAGGGAAAAGGACTGCAGCTGCAGTGTCTCTTCACTACCGACTGTGTTTATCTGCCTGCTCAGAAATGCTCAGAAGGTAGGTGAAGTGTGATGCGTTGTTAGTTTTTTCTGTTTTCCCTTTAGGGAAGAGAAAGTAACGAGAGAAATAATGAAAGACCTGTGTTTACAGAGTAGCCCAAAGCTGTAAAGTAAGCTGTAGTTACCTTTTAGCTAGGGTAGCTTTAGATTGTTGGGGGTTTTTAAATTTTTAATGATTTTATTTTTAGGAGTACAATTTGCTTAGAAAACCCAGTATGAATATGCTGGTTTTGGCAAGCCCCTCTTCTTTTCATGTCACACTATCTCATCCTTTGCCTTTCTCTTACTTTCTCCCCTCTTGCTTCCTTCGTTAATGTATAAACCACCTGCACACCTCCTGTCTGACTTTCTCTTAGAGGAGACTCCAGTGTTTGGTTAAGTCACGGGAGACACAGGGATTTGTGCAGTCCTCTCGCTTACGTGCTGCGGAAGTGATGACAGAATAGTCCCTACAGTCACTAAAGCAACTGACACATCACACCCAATTATGTGGCCTCCCTGGCCCCTCACACTGTTCTTCCCTGAAATATAAGCTTTCTGTCTCATGCTCTATTTTATTTTTTCAAGAAATTTGTTATTTAAAAGAAAAGGAAAAATGGTGTGTGGGGGGGAAGGAGTAAGTGTATCATTCTAAAGAAAGCTGCTATAGAGTAAATCTTCAGGAACATTCAATATATCAGATAAACCATAGTTTAAACACTTGAATTTTTTTTTAAAGCTCACACAGGAGAAACCACCAAATTTAAACTGACGGTAATAGAGAATCAAGTCTTGTCCTTTACTGTGACACTGCCCATCAGCTGTCGTGAGCTAGTGGGAGTTATTTGTCAGTGATTATACAGTACAAATATATACGCTAATCTATATCTGCTCAGCATCCCACACAGCATTCAAACAGCTGTAGCAAAAGCAGATTATTTTTCATGTTAGTACCACATATGCCATCAAATGCAGCCGTGTTTTTCTTTCCTCATCCCTAGAAGGACCTGTCCCTCAAAAGTGAGATTGCGTGACTGTTACAGCTTCCTTCCCCTTCTACTACAATGCTGATGCAACAGAAGAACAAAAACAAAGCTGGCTTTCAGCCATTTGATTGCATTTGTAAGAAGAGGAGTAATTAGAAATAAAAATACATGTTGCTGTGATAGTGAGGTGCATTTATTCTACAACTGGATTCCAGATTATAGACATGGAGCACTGATTAGTAATTTTATAAAACTACCTGAGCAGAAGCTCTCTCTTCTGAACTTGCATGGGAAACTTTTATGTCACAAAATCTACTGCAACTGGAGTTGTTGTTTACCTCCAACAGCTAGTACTTAAGGTGCACAACTGACTGTGGGTTTGTTTGGGTTTTTTTCTGCTCCTCATTAAGTTGTTTTCCCATCTTTAAGTTTTGACAGCTATCCTAATACAGCAAGAATACAACATTCATGGTGTAATTATTTGGCAATAATTGTAATACAAATTATACACATCTCTTTGCTGTGAATTGCATAATAATTTGGGAAGTTTCCAAGCAACAAAGACTTTTCTGCTACTCTTTCCAGGTTGAGACAGGGTATGTCCAAAATATACAGGATAGTGAAAGAGGAAAAAAGCCCAAGAACATGAAAAATAAGTGATAAAAAGCACCACGTGGGAAAACAAACTAAGAAGAAAAAAAAATTATTTCCCTCCCTACTGAACACTATTTCAACAGAAGAAGTCCTAAAGGACAGCATGGTACAAGACTTACACCATGTGCACATTTTTGGGCTTTCTGCCTTGCAGCTGTAGAAGTTAAAAATGCTGGGAGACTGGTGAACCAGCCCCCCAGGACACCTTCTGGGATGTCCTTCTCCCCCTCTGCTTAGGCTGGGCCAGGAGCTGAGGGCAGCGGCTGTCACTCCCTCCCAGCTCCCGCAGCACTACAGGGGAAGTGCACGCTGTCTCAGAGCCTCAGTGGCCTAAGGAGCCACATTGCAACCCCAAACTCTTCCTTTCCTTTTCAATCTTAGTCAATTTGAAACAGGGAGAAACTGTGATGTAAAATTAGGTGGAGTGTGGTACCAACTTTTTTTCTGGCTTCAGTTCTTTGACAGAAGTTCTGGGTCCAGTGCCATAAACCTTCATGTCCTACTTCAGTGACTGCCTCGAGCACTTGTTTCTTTTCTCTCCACCCTTGATTGCCTTTTTCCATATCACAAAATTTGTCACATTAAAAATCTGACTTGAGCAGCTTTACAGTCCCCTTAGCACTCAGGCAGGTAAGGTGATGTCGTACAACACAAAAGGTGCCATATGCCTTGCAGAATATGACGATCTGTTTGTTGCTACCTGCTTGAGCAAGATATCTTCATCTAGCTGAAATGCCAGGGGCAATGTCAGCATTTCTGCACAGTCTGGAAACCCTACACACATAGACATTTCTAATACAGAGTGAATTGCAAGCCCCTAAGCTGTGTTGAACTTGGTATTGATCAGATTCATTGTACTTACACAGCCAGCTCCTCCCTTCTTCAGAGATGACTGAAGTGTCACTGGATGTCCTTCATACCTGAACAGACGGGGTGCAAATTTAGTGCAGGTACTGTAAATCTAACATGTGAATCGGTCTTGACCTGCTGCTCCTGGTGGACTCCTGGTGATGGCAGCTCTGCCAGCTCCTCCCTTTCCTTCTCTCTGTGCACTGTGTACACTGATTCACTCAGTCCACTCAGACCTAGCGCAGGTGTTGGACCATGAAGCGTAACCTTCTATTGTAAAGAAAGTGACTAAAACCATTCCCCAGCCCACTGCAGGTTCAAGCTAATATAGTTCTATGAGAAATAATCAGGTGGGAATTTATTTTCTGTATTTCTCTATGTAAAAGCAAGGGAGAAGATATTAATATTTTTAAAATTAATTATTTATTGCATATAGCAAGAAAATATGTCCATTTCCAGAACTTTGGTTATATCATAGAATCATAGAATACCAGGGTGGAAAGGACCTCAAGTATTACATGGTCCAACCTTTCCTGGCAAAAGCTTCATCTAAACAAAAGCATCATCTAGACAAGATGGCTCAGCACCCTGTCCATCCAAATCTTAACACTGTCCAATGTTGGGGAATCCACCACTTCCCTGGGAAGATTATTCCAATGTCTGATTGTTCTCAAGAAAATTTTTTCTCTTGTGTCCAATCGGAATCTCCTTGTGCCCGTTACCCCTCATCTTTTCCATGTGACTCCTTGTAAAAAGAGAGTCTCCATCTTCTTCGTAGCCACCCTTTAAATACTAGAACATGGTGATGAGGTCTTCCTTAAGTCTTCTTTTCTGAAGGCTGAACAAACCCAATTCTCTCAGCCTTTCCACATGTGGCAGGCTTCCCAGTCCTTTGATCAACTTTGTGGCCTTTCTCTTGACTCTCTCCAGCCTGTCCACATCTTTTTGTATAGTGGGGACCAAAACTGAACACAGTATTCCAAGTGTGCCCTGACGAGTGCTGACTAGAGTGGGATAATGACTTCTTTATCTCTGCTGGAGATGCTCTTGTTGATGTTACCCAGCATCCTGTTGGCTTGCTTTGCCGCTGCAACACACTGTTCATTCATATTGAGCTTGTTGTCTACCAGGACCCCTAGATCCCTTTCCACAGAGCTGCTCTCCAGCCAAGTGGATCCCAGTCTGTGCTGCACTCCTGGATTATGTTTTCCCAAATGCGAGACCTTACATTTGTCCTTGAACTTAATAAGGTTCTAGTTAGCCCACTCTCCCAGCCTACATAGGTCTTCCTGCAGTGTGGCTCTCCCTTCAGAATTGTCTGCTTCCCCACTCAATTTGATATCATCTGCAAACTTCATCAGGGTGCACTTGATCCTATCATCCAGATCACTTACGAAGATACTAAACAGTGGGGCCCAATATCGATCCCTGGGGGACCCCACTTGTGACAGATTGCCAGTTCGGAAAAGAGCTCTTTACCCCCACCCTCTGGGTGCAGCCTGTCAGCCAGTTCCCCATCCACCACACAGACCACTTGTCTAGACCACAATGCATCGGTTTTTCTAGGAGGGGGCTGTAGGGAACTGTATTGAAAGCCTTGGAGAAATCCAAGTAGACAATGTCCTCTGCTTACCCTACACCGAAGGCGATTAGGTTTGTCAAGCACGATTTGCCCTTGGTGAATCCGTGGTGGATTTTCCCAATGACGTGCTTCATTTGACTTGTGGTAGCCTCTAGGAGGATTTGTTCCATAACTTTCATAGAGACTGAAGACTGATGGGCCTATAATCTCCTGGATCCTTGTTTAAGCCCTTATTGTACATGGGGGTGACATTAGCCTTACAGTTTTCTAGGACGTGCCCAGATCTCCACGACTTCTCAAAGATTATGGAGAATGGCCTCACAATGATGTCAGCCAGCTCTCTTAATGCTCTTGGGTGGATATTTTCAGGGTGCATTGGTTTTTAAGGCTCAAGCTCTTGTAATAGTTCACATACCAACTCTTCCTTCACTGGCAGTGGGTCTGTGGTCACACTGACCTCTATTTTTGTTCCCAAAGCCTGGGGCTCAACAGTACTGGTAAAGACAGAGGTGAAGAAAGTGGTGTGAATCTCTGCCTTTTCAGCATTGTTGGTGACTAATTCACCTCTCCTGTTTAACAGTAGTCAATATTATCCTTCTGCTTCTGCTTGTTGTGTTTTTTTAGTAAAATGTTACCGCTGATGCACATTTGGAAGCTGAATACTGAGGCAGAATTTCATTCTTACTCATACCAATTAGTCCACTTCTATATGAATAATGGTATTGACTCAGCCACATGCTAGTACAAGACCACTTACTGTATGGAAGGATCTTTACTATTTACTGTGGTGATCTGGTAAATATGATACCATTTTTCAGTATTATAAGTTGTTGTCAACTGCTTTTTAACAGAAGTCCTTTTAAACCCCTTTACACTTCCATGGTTTTAAAGACCAAAGAGGCACATTGGACTGTCTGGGATTTTTAGAAAGCCAGAAATGTTGTCTGAATAGCTTTTAGTGTTTAGACAAAACCTGTGAAATACTCCCTGTTCAATTTGCGTTCTGTGACCAACATCATTTAGCCAGGCAAAGTGGCAAATGCTTCTTTGTGACATTGTGAGCCTTAAATCTGGTGATTCACTCACTGTGTATCCCATTGGAGCCTCAGAGAAATGGGGTGTGATGATCAGCCCCAAAATACAACAATATTGTTATGTGTAGCCATATGGCTAAGAGTTAACTATTGGCAAGATTATTAGGGTCTCACAGAGGGAATCTGCCCTGGGAAAATCAGATGAAGATTTGAAGTGACATGTCAGCACTAGATGAGAGAAAATCAAATTGTTATTTTAAGTCAGTCTCTGTGGTAAGGTGGAGTCAAACTGGGAGTCGGTGATTTCAGCAAGGAGTCATAGTATTGCAAGCACAGTTTTATATACTTCTTTGCTAAATGAATGTTGAGGTAATGGTAATGTTAAACGAAATGGCCTGTGTCTGAAGTACTTTGGGTAGAGGCTCTACACGTGTGCCTCCGTGAAGCATGGTGTTAGAAATACAATGTTTAGACATTCAGTGGGGATATGACCATTGTGCACCCAGAAGGCTAGCTAATGATCTGAGGTGGAGCATGGCTTGAGATATGAAGATTATCCATCCAAGAGCTCATATGTTATCCTCAGTTTCCTTTTTATGGGAACGGGTTACCTTTCCTATGTGAAACCACGTATTTCAAATGTACTACACATTCTGCTGAAATACACTCTTAGTTTGTGTTCTTTTCAGAAGCCTCTTGTCTTTAAAACTGGCTGCCTGACATCTAACAATATATTCATTGGAAGGAGAGAAAAACACGTAATATATTTAGAAATGCTTAAATATAACTTCAAATAGTTTTCCCATTCATTAAAAGTTTGCTTGACCCAAAATGTCAGGACCCACCAGTGTGAAAAGCAAGAGATGAATATCTCTTGTATCACCTTTCCACTGGTATAAGCCCCAACTTCGAGCCTGCTGGAGCAGGAGGTGTCTGGAGTTAATCCTGTAACTGCAACTGCTTCTTGAACTCAGCCTCAGTGTATTTTGAGATTTAAATCCACAAATGAGGAGGAAGAAGGAAACATTCATGATGATTTTTTTCCATAGCAGCTGTTTGAAACTGTTAACAGGCTTGTACCTTTAAAAGTAAATCCTGGGGGAAAGAGAGACCAAGAGGCAGATTGCAGTTCAAGTGCTGAGAAGATCACAATGAATGTCGTTAAATTCAGAGGTTTCTTAGATAAATATGTCATTGATAATTGACAGAAGAGGGAAAACTGTGTTAGGAGATTCGCACACACAGTTTTGGCTCTCCTTGGGATACATGGTACACCTGCTGAACACAGAAAAAAATAAACTTGTGTGCAAAAGATGGTTACCTAATGTGGTTTAACCCCAGCCGGCAACTAAGCACCATGCAGCCACTTGCTCACTCCTCACCCCCTGCAGTGGAATAGGGGAGAGAATAAAAAAAAAAGAAAAGTGAGAAAACTCGTGGGTTGAGATAAAGACAGTTTAATAGCACAGAGAAGGAAGATTGATAATAATAACAATGATAAAAGAATATACAAAATGAGTGATACACAGCACAACTGCTCACCACTCGGAGATGGTGCTCAGCTAGTTGCCAAGCTGCCCCGCCTCCCAGCCTANTAATAGCACAGAAAAGGAAGATTGATAATAATAACAATGATAAAAGAATATACAAAATGAGTGATACACAGCACAACTGCTCACCACTCGGAGATGGTGCTCAGCTAGTTGCCAAGCTGCTCCGCCTCCCAGCCTACTCCCCCAGTTGTATACTGAGCATGACGTCATATGGTATGGAATATCCCTTTGGCCAGTTTGGGTCAACTGTCCTGGCTGTGTCCCCTCCCAACTTCTTGGGTACCTCTAGCCTACTCATTGGCAGGCCAGTATGAGAAGTTGAAAAGTCCTTGACTGCTTAGCAACAACTAAAACATCAGTGTGTTATCAACATTATTCTCATCCTAAATCCAAAACACAGCACTATACCATCTGCTAGTAAGAAAATTAACTCCATCCCAGCTGAAACCAGGACACTTAACCATCAATAAAAAAGCAAAGTTGTATCTGCAAATAGTCTTATAAAGGAAAATTATTATTTTCCTACTGGAGGACATGTCTTTGATTAATCAGACATATTTAGCAATTATAGTTTAGAAAACTGTCTGAAAATATAGATCTGTGTTTTAAATCAACCTAAGAATAATGGTATTAAAATCACATAGTTAATTTGTTAGAAATGGTATGAAGGCTGCACATAACTTTCACACTTTTAAAGTTAACTAGGATTGATGAGATATGTCTGAATGGGATACACTGTGTGTAATCTAGTCTGTTGTTGGGAAAAGATTATTTTCCTTTCTTAATTTTGAGTACCATGAAGAGTCACTTTTGAAGTATGTGCCCAAAAATCTGAAGGGAAGACATATAGACAGATTGCACGCTAATTTTTTACTGATTGCTGTTATTTTTATCAGAAGTTTTTATACATAAGGTTCTTATTGTCCATGTAGAAAAGGGGAGGTAGAATCAATTTCCTCTTTAACATATTGATAAACAACTCCAGATATAGTGGTAGGGGGAAACTACATTTACCTTTGTGTGACCTATATAGGAATGCTGGAAAAATTAATTCCAGAATATTATGGTGACATTCCTTTAAGTTGTGGATATGATTTACATAGTAGGTCTTCTTGAGCCGTCCAGCTTCTTTCATCTTGATACTGTAAATTGCTTTCATTCCCCACCCCCACCCCCCCCATCTGTATGCTTGAGGTATTGTTGTGATAAATTATGGAGGTACAGAACTGAAAATGGTGTGTAGATTGTCTAAGAAATTGAGTGCAGTCAGCCTTCAAAGTGGTGGATGATGTGCTAAAACAGCTACCTTCCCCTGGTCAGGTCGCACATGTCGTCAATGAGCAGCTGCTTTTAACTTTGCCTTTTGCCTAGAGCACTGAGAGCAGCTGGATTTATTGAATTAATAACTGCTCCATTTGGGGTGTTTTGTTTTCCCATGACCGTGAAATCTGGCTATAATGTTAGCAAAGTGTAAGACAGGTCTCCTTCACCAAACAAGGTGGTATCTTTTTGGTTATTATATAGTGCTTAATCCATAAGGCATAAAATATTTGGAAAAGTGGACCTGTGGGGGAATGAAGTGTTTCTTGGTAAACAGAGTTAAGGAAAAAGGAGGGAAGCATATAAAAATGAGGTAGGTGATACACGCAGGCTGAGTGTGATTTTGAGGACACTTGTACTAGTCCTCAAATTAATCTCTTTAGTTGTAACGATTAGTAGCAGCCTCATTAAATCACCTGATGTATTCTAAACAGTGTTAGAATGTTAGCTGTAGTGGTTGAATAAACAGTTCTTTGCTTTGGACCAATTTTTTCTTCTCAGGGCTCTGGATTTCATGAGGCTCCTGAGAAACGGTGTCAGTGTGTTAAGCAGATGGAGACGGGTGAACCAGTGGCCTCCGGTTCCTCTGACCACACAGGCATGAGGGACATGCCCTACCACAGAGCTTTGGGGCAATCCTGCTTAATCGGCTTTAGTTTGGGGTTACTATCGGTAGGGCTCGCACGTTTTCTAGAAACAATAAATGAGGTAACGCCTTCAGGTTTTATTAATCATGGCACACATTAGAGTAATCATTCTCATGTTATGATTAGTCTGCCATGCTGAAAGTGGTGGAGGAGTTACCTTATTATTAATGGAAAAAAAAAAAAGAAAAATACCTATGGGGGGAGTTGTTTAGCTGTGCTCTTGGGATAGCAAAAGAAAAGAGAGAGGAGGAGTTATTTGGAACATGCATCTGCATCTGAAACGTCTTGTGTGCCCTATTTACTGGAAGTTGAGCATGGTATCAAATCCCGATCCTGTGTCTTCCTCAGCACGTAAAAGGGGAAGTCCTGAAGCACTTTAGGCTTTGCTGACTTGGCTTCCCGCAAAAGGATGGCACAAGCTCAGGAGAAATGGGACTGAATGCCAAGCTGCCATGTCGAACCCCAGCTGTACTCCGTAGCCAGGCATAAGCTGTGTCCTTCGAGGAGGTGTGTGGCTGCTGTATCCCTGGTGGAGGCTACTTACAGAGGCTCTTTGGGAAAACATGGAGGAGATTGACCCGCTAGAGCTAAAGAGCAGTATCCCATTTTCAAATGCTCTCTAGTTCTCATCATACCTATTTTCCTGAGGGCTGGCATCAGTATGTCCCAGCCTGCCACCACATCTTGTAATTCTGAAGACTCTGCCTTGATGAAATCTAAGGATTTACCAAAACTGTGCAATCTCCTTTCTAGCATGGTGAAATTAGCTTTACTTTTTAGTTTACTCATGTTCCTTACATGGGTTTTGTGTCTCAGGAGTTTCAGAGTTCTGCAAATAGATTTAAAAAATAATTATTTTGGTTTTTATCATATGTATAGATTTATGTCTTTATTATGGAAATTACTGGCCTAGTAATTTTAAAATGTGCAATTCTTAGGACTAGTAAAGGTCATTTTACCCAACCAATTCTCAAATTGCTGCAGAGGTAGTAAAAAAAAAAAAAAAAAGCGCTTTGCGCAGACTCTACCTCAAGAGTCTGGCTTCTGTGCTTAGATATTTTTAGAAATGAGGCATATCACAAATGTTATGATGTGCCAAGCATTGCCTTCAGTTGTTTTTTAATTGCCACAGAATATCAGAGTGATTCAGGGCATTTTCTCCAGAAAGCTGGAGAGTTCAAATTCCAAATGGGAAGAAAGCAATTTGTTTGCAAAGAAGGTATCCAGTCTGCAAAACGAGCACCCAGAAACTTGAGAGGGGTTAAGACAAGAAAACACAATAACTTGTCTCCTTGTTTTGTGTGTACTTCTTTGTAAGCAAACAGTTCCATCATCAGCTCCTGCCTCCTATGGAAACAACCTTTTATTTATGCTTGGCATTTCAGAGTTAAAGGAAGTCCTGTGCCTCCTCATTCAGAACTTGTTTTACTCTTTTCTTTTTCTTTAGAATATATGGGATGTACTTCAAATGTAGAAAGCATACCAGGGAGAGGTGTGTTCAGCCGACCAGCACCGTCAGCCTATGTTGAGGTGCACAGGCAGAAAGAAATGGGTAGTTAGTGTCTGTCTGTGAAAGGTTTTCTATCAGAGATGCATATTTCAGAAGAAACTAATGCTCAAGTGTTTTGCTGAAGTGCTCTGTTGGTGAGGTGATACCACCTTTTGTCATCTGCGGTGTTCAGCTTCCTTTTTGGCAGACTTTGTAACTTTTGTGATGGATGGAGCAAGGGTACTACTGCTGTTGCCTTCATAGCTTGGATCCATCTCTAGACCAGCTCAGTCCTGCGTGTTGAGGAAAGAGAGGGAGAGCTGAGAAAACAAGATATGTTTGTATCATTAAAAGCTGAATTATAAGGCATGGAGGGGGAACTGGAGTAAGGATGGGATTTTGAATATTAGAATTTTCTAATTAAAGAGCAGTTTGTTGTGTAGAAGCATTTGAAAACAAAAGGACTCTGCTTGGAACAACCGATGCACTGGGTCTTAGGATATTTCTGTGGAAAGTGGAAGGCTGAGGCTCAAATTCAGGTCTGAATTAGACCCTTGAGGGTAGTTTCATAGCGCTTACGCAAACATTTGAAGCACTGAGCTATTATGGGATAAGTTTTCCCTTCCTCTTCCCTCCTTTCCCCCTGGCCTTTTTCTCCTTCCAAAATTTCCATTCAGGAGGTGAGAACTCTTTCCTGAATGAAATGTAATAGGAAAACTGTCATTTTTTTTGCAGGAAAGTTACAGGCTTGATAAACTAGTGTTTCCTAATAAAAAAAAAACCCCAACATTTTGCTCCAAATTTCTCATTAAATCTCATATATCCTCCCCCTACCCCATTCTCTATAAAATATTCATTCTTCTCCACTTGCATGCCCACCAGGCTCCTTTTTGCAACCCCCATGGTTTCCTCCTGGTAGTGTTCCGCTGTTGGCTTCTAGTTCCAGCAGCCTTTCCCCACTGCAGCGGGAAGAGTAGCAAGGAGCAGTAACAAGGAGCATGGGAAATGCTGGTGGTGCCCTGCTCCCAGCCATGGTACCTGGTAGCAGCCCTGGAGAGGAGCAGCCCTTTGAAAGAAAATTTAAGAAACATTTCCAGGTTGCCCTTGCCCTGGGTTTGCACCCATCCTGTCTTTTGTGGAGGCCAGAGTGAGATCAGTAAGGAGAAATCTTCAGAGTTTTTACTTTGAAAAAACTCTTAAAAGTGAAAGCTATTTTTACTGAGCCTGTACTGAAGTGTGATTTTCTTTATTTTTTATTTTTCCTCACAAAGTTTTACAATTTGGCCAACTGAAGGCACTTTTGAGAAAGTGGTAACAAGCCATCCCTGCTTTGAGTATAAAGGCCTGTATTTCAAAGACAAGAGGCAAGATCTCGAGATATTTTCCAGATAAGTATTTCAATGTGGAAAATGTTATCCTTGGGAGTTAATTTTGCAAAATTATAAGCAACATGAAAAGAGGGTCTTGTAACAAGGAGAATGTGGTAGCTTTGGGAACAGGCTGAACTCTTTGCCCTGCCAGTAAAAACTTTTGTCATTTATCATAGGTCTATTGGGTGAAAGCTTCACATTGGAAGTCCAACAAAAAGAAATGTGAGAGATATATATTACTTCAAACAAAGTGCATCTGTGTGCTAGATCAAAATTGGTAGTACTACTAATAAGCAGCAATAGGTACACCTCAACAGATGCAGAAATGTATTTCGTTAAACCTTAAGAACTTTGAAAACATACAAGTTTTTCTGCTTTACCTACATAGAACTATCTGCCCTGAAGAACAGGCTTTAAATTTAAATCATCTCTCCTTCTAAGTGTCTCATAATTCCTAGTCCCAAACTGCTTGGCTAGTTTTAATTTTCTCTTTGATCTTGGTCAAGATAGGCAATCCAGAAACAGGTGTCCATTAATGTAACTAAAAATGCACGAAGTTATCTTCAGGATTGACATTCTAAGGAGATCTTTACATTGCTTTTAATTTACATGCTCAATTTGCTCTTCTCTGCCAGGCTGTAAACCCCAGTTTAACTGGGCAGAATGTTAAATGGCAAAAATATTTACCAGTTCCTTTCTGTAGCCAAGATGACACGCAGAGATACTGAAATCCTGCAAGGATTCTGCACCTCTCTGTACTCTCGTTCTATGGGAGTGAGAGGAAACAGAAGTCTCACAAGAAAAACTTTTCTTCTGACTTACTGAGACAGTGCAAGCAAGAAAAAGCAGTGGTGGTTTGGGTATGCCTCATAAGACTGTCACATCCAGCACTGGCTGATCCTACCTCGATTAACGGACATTACAAAATTCTTGTTCATTTGGGACAGAAGCAAATTGTTTGCCTATTAAGTCCAATGTGACCTATATCTGCATTTTAAGTCAAACTATAATTGACCACTAAAATTGCTGTGGACTTTTAAACTCTGATAGCGTTGATGGAGCATGAGGGATCTCAGCTCCTTCAGTGGTGGCGGTCTGTCTCGCCAATACTGCATTTAGTTGAATAAATTGCTAACCTGAGCAGAAGCCAAGAAAGTGATTTAAGTCAAAATTGCTGAGCCTGTCTCTTCTGTAGCTTTAGCTTCAAATACTTCCATAATAGTGCCTGATAATATTTTTTTTTCAATTTTAGCACAATGTTTGGACTAGGTAGGATGCCTTGCATAGTAATTAACGGCTGATTTTCATGGCACCAACTAGGTTATTTTTAACTATACTCTCTTCACTGAAATAAACTGTATTCGAAACAGCAGTATTCAATGCTTGTTTTGTGGAAGGGAATGTGCATTCACCTGGTCTGCTAGTGTTCTCCCTGGTTTGATGCTTTGTAGGGAAAAAAGACACCTAAAAATTGTTTTAATCCTTTACAGTTACATTAAAATGATGCGGCTGTCCAGCTGATAAATGGACTCCATTGTATCTGCTCTAAATTTATATATATAGCAAAGTTCTGCAGGTCATAAATGATTTATCTTTTGTATTTGGAGTAGAGTCATAATCATTCATTCTTTTTCAAGTCTAGTTTGGCAACTTTATCTCACTTGCAGTTTGCATTTCTGAAAGTGAAAATATATTCTGCAGCTTTTGATGTGTTGATTGGTAAGAAGGTAAAGACAGCTGCACACATGTCTCCAGAGACTCAGCTCAATGGCTAAATGAAGACCTCTAGTGCTTTCTTGTTAGCCAAGATAGATCTACATCCAGATGAACCACAATTAGTCAATAGTGAAGGCTATAGGTTCATGTGATCAGAAGCCACAAATCAGTTTTCCCTAGGACTTAGTTATTGGCAGATAGCGCCTTAGGCTATGCCTTGCTGCCGCTTGCCTGACTGTAATTTTTCCCCTAGTGAAGTTTTTAAAGTCACATACTGAGACTGGAGCAGTGATCTCCTGACAACAAGGCTGTCACCGGCCTGTCAAATATCAATTGCTTATCGAACAAATTGTCTGCTACTTTAATGTACCTGGCCCCTCGCTATTAACAAAGCTTAAAACGCTGCTGTTTTCTGCACTGCTATTTATTCTGTTGGTACCTATCTGCTTACCCACATACCTCATTATTTTGACGTGTCGTGGGCCAAATCCTTCCTTCTTGCGACACCGATGGAAACACACCAAAATGATTTATATCCAAGGTGACTATGTGTCATTGTGAACTTGTGAAACTGTATCAGTAAACCAGGAAGGAACACTAATTCCTGCTGGAATCTAGACCATGGTCCAAAATGATTTTGTTTCAGAAAGTTTGGTTAATGCATTTATTTGCTTGGCTAGCCTCACATTGTACACAACTTTGAGTTTGCGTTTGGCTCAAATTAGAAGCAAAAATGTGTAATGAGGACACTTCACCTGAGGCTTTCAGAGAACTTGAGGGGTGGTGGGGGATAAAGCCACGCAACACTCACAAGTGAGAGATAAATACGATTCCCCAATTTTATGGGTAGCTAAAACAAACCTTGGGGAGGCTGCGTTACTTCTTCACCCAGAGAATGAGTTGTAGAGCTGCGGATGGAGCCCAAAGGTTTTCTCATCTGCCCATACCTGTATTTACCAGCCAGTCCGTCTCCTCTGTAGACAATTGACATGCCAAAATGGCATCCACCGTGGCTTCTGGGCAGCACACTAGTTGAATCAAATCACACCTTTCTCATTGCTGCTCTGCAAATAAAGGAAAAATTAAGGCCAGTAGAAGTAAAAGTAATTCTTCAATGAACTGAGCATATAAAACGTGCTTTAAAATTTCCAGCACCCTGCAGTGATGGTGATTAGTTAAAGAAACACCACAGCCTTGTTACTATCACATCTTTTAAAACCTTTTTACATTACACAAAGATGGTCTAAGAAATTAATTAAAATGGACAATAACATAATCAGGGATATCTATATTTGCAGTCTTTTCTCTGTGCTTGCATACATCTTTTATCTGTCAAGTACAGCAAATAGCTAATTAGCCCCCTTTTAAGTGCTTCACTGCTTATATTGGAGCTATAGTCATGCCCTAGTGGGATGGTTTCCAGGAAACCTGATCCACGTTCTTGGCTGAAAGAGCATATGCCTATTCGTAGGCTGTTAAGAAACCGGTAGCGATTAGAAAATGCTCTTTTAAAGAAATCAGTTGTTTGTGGTTCTCAGAATACATCTGATCTGTCAGTGTTTTAAAGACAGAGCAAGCCAATATCCGGAGTCCCTACATGGCTCCTACACAGCAAAATTCTTGCCAATGTCAATCAGAGGGTTACTAAATATGGGCTGCGGGTATCACCTAATGTGTTCCCTAAAAGGTAAGTTTTGAATATGATTGGTATGACTCATCATGTTAAATTTTTGGTTTTATTAGCTCATTTTCTGCTTGGGCAAAAGCCCATCATAGTCAGAACTGAACTAATATGCACTTATTTTGACGAACTACCTTAAAAGCATTAGCTATTTAATGTGTTACACCACCGTGCATTAGTATTAAAGTAGTAAATCTGACAGATAATCAAATCAGCTTAATTTTGCATAATGATCAAGAAAAATGTACTTACAGATTAACGTGATCTTGGGACATTCCCCCCCGCCCTTGCCCTTCTGCATTAAAATCTTTACGATAGAAAGGCCTCATTGAGGGTTACTATAATGTATAATGTCACATGCCATCTCATGCTGACCACAAAAATAACTCAAGGCGCCACTCTGCTGCAATTAGCAGCTGTAAGATTGTGATGTTTTGACACAGGATTGGCAAAAACCTCCAAGCACAAACAGAGCGAAGATATGACTTACACAACTATTTCCTCACAAAAATACCACATATTATTTATACACCAAAAATGTCATAAGAAAGAACTTTTCTCAGATTCCTAAAAGTTCTGCCACCAATTAATTTGTGATGTGATAGCAGAATTTGACTACTATTATTTAAGTATTTTCATTAGTCTTTGCCCTCTGAGTAAACAGGCTTGTGCATGCTGCTCTGCCTCATCAGAAGGTATCGGTTATGGTATAAGATGATTAATACCAACCTTTGCTTATGCCTCACCCTAAGACTATCTTTTATAACTATGAGGTAGACTCTATCCCTCTTTATTCACCAAGTAGCATCTTACTCCATGAGTGGTGTGGCTGAAAATACACTGGGCTACTTATCAAGGAGAATATTGTGGGTTTGAAAATAATAATTATATAGCTCTATGTTTTATTGGCCCGGTGAAAGGGCATCTTATAGATATCAAGCAAGTATTTGCTATGGTAGTTGTTTGAGATGTGATTAGAATATATACTACACAGTTTTTAAAATGTATCTTGGGAGTAGATCATTATGGGGAAAATGTATACAAAGGCATTAGGTGGTAGTAACCTCATTCTTTTCTGTGTGTGTCTGTTTTGCAAGACGTGGCATTTGCCTGATTTACACTCCTATGATACTTCTTCTCTAACATTTAAGTAATTTATTAGTTTTTTAAAAAGCTGAAATTTGCAGCTACAGTAAAAAGAACATAGGGCTAATATACCAGATGAGTTACTTCTATAGTAAAAGCCCTTACATGAGTCTAGAAGCACTTCCATTGTGCATTAAAATACATTTCATTTCAGCTTGTCCTACTCCACAGATTTCTGCAGGATGTTTGTCACCTGCTGAGTTCTGCAGGAAGAGCAACACCTTGCTGGAGACCTGTCCCCAGGAGGGAGGTGCCTGGGTACGGGGGCTACATGCTGCGCTGGAGCTCAGGAGGCCTGGGTCTGGTCTGAGCTTCCCACGCGTGATTTCCTTGGCCAAAAGGGAGGGAGAGATCACAACCCTGCAGCCTCGGTCTTAGGGGAGGTTCATAGGAGGGACGGATCCATGTCACACTCCTCAATGTGAAGTAACTCAAGCTCTCACTGGGGGCAGGGGATGGAGTTGGGACGTTGATACCTCCATTCACCATTGCTACTGGTGAATTGAGTTGCCCTAACATTAGTGTTGCTTAGTTTTAAAGTCTTGCTAAACTTTCCCATTTAGGAGGAAAGGCTGCGAAAGTGAAACCTGCAAGCCCAGAGCTCTACTGCTGGGCTGCAAAGTGGGAGATGCTGGCCTGACCACCTGACTCCAGGCTGGATTTTCAGTTTCTGAAAAAGGAATAATAACAGTCCTCTGCCTCGCAGAAGTGTCATGAGTTTAGCTGTGCTAATACCTTTGAGGTGCTTGTACTCTGTGGGAATGGAGAGAGGGTAGATGGCAAGGGTAAGTAACATATGTCCATTAAATACTGTAATGTGACCTCCATCCTCCTTCTGTGCTCGCTGTCATCTACATACATGAGCACATACATAACCGTACAAATATACCTATCCAGATAAAAGTCTGCATCAGCCATGGTCCTATTGAATTCTCTGAAATGGTATTTTTTCAGCACAATGCGTTTTAGCATTAAAGTGAATGAATGAAACTCTATACTTCAGCAGCATCGGTAGGAGGGAAGGGAGCAAGAGGAGTGTTAAAGAAAGGTAAAGTGCACATAAAACTGGATAATGTCACCTGCTGCTCCCCATCATGCAACTTAAGAAATGTACAGGAATTTACAATGTACAAATGTTCTGCTTTGTAACTACTGAATTTCACGGTTGCATATTTGCCACTTGTGAATTTGTAACTGGATATTAGCAATTTCCAAATGGCTGGGATGTTTGTGCACATGTAATATTTGAAAAGGTGTGGTAAATATTTGAGAAAACCTGCATATTCACTGCAGAGGGCACAAAAGGAAACAGAAATCTAAGAACTGTCATGCAGTTAGCCATTAAAGTGGCACAACCATATTAAATATGCAAGCATGAGCTGATACAATCCCCAAAGGATTTCCATATGGATATGATACAAACAATTATATTGTCCAAGAAAGAGGCTGATTCCAAATGGTTGTGGACAAGATGGTTTAAATGTAATTAAGTCATTAGAAACCATTGCTAGGGCAAGACTCAACTTTTATTTGATGGCCTCGTGTTACTTCGTAGAGAATGGGATGAGATCCAATCTGCCAGTGGTACAGGGATTATACACCAACACGTGAGAGGTAAAACTTGCAGAACTAAAATAACCCCTGATTTCATTAATCTCTTCTGAAACTTCTTAAGTGTCACTTTTATAGGAGACACCTTCTTCCAAAAATATAGAAAGTTATCCTGGTACTAAGTATTAGGTGACCAGAAAATAACATATCACAGCTATCACATCATATAGTGACATGCAGTGGTTGTAGCACATTTATTATTATTATTATTATTGTTGTTGTTGTTGTTGTTATTATTATTATTTGCTGTTACTATGAAAGTGTTAGAAATCGCCTTTTTATTTTGTGTTTTCTCAACACATAACACATTGAGGTTCATGCCTTTGCCTGGGCATCCTTAATTCTATTATCCTACACTATCCTAATTTTCCTATTTTAAAATTATAATGTTATATCTTAATATCATATCCTTGATCATATCATATAAATGGGTAGATACAAAAAGGCAAAATTGAAAACTATGCAAAGTTTTAAACAACATTAAAAAACAACTATTAAAATTTCCAAAATGAACTTTTTTAAAATATATAGTCTACTAAAACAAATATACATTTTTTTCTTAAAAATATTATGGCATTTAAAAAACTCATCCCAACTCAGAAGGAAAATTAATTTCCATGTTAAAACTCCCATTAAAAATTAATTTTAAAAATATGCATACTGTACGATGTATTCATGACGTATGTCAAAAGGGCATAATTATCTGCTTCCGGTGATGTTTTTGCATAACAATCAAACCAATGGTTAGCAGAGGGAGGTGTTCATTTCCCCTTTCCTTTATTATTTTCAAACTCTTCCCTTCCGTACCTTTGGGTTAGGAAGTTTGCCCCTTTACATTCAGGCCCTTTGTTTGTGATCTGCCGCCAAATTCATCTGTATGCATCATCTTCGGTAATATTGAGAGTTGTACCTTCCATGAGTCTTTGGCACTGCATGATGAAGCGCTCTATTTATATTAAAATGAAGACATTCCTAAGGGAGACATAGAACAGAATGAAACAACAAACAGAGCTTTAGAGACTGGATATGCGAAGTGACAGCGACAGCAAAATGGTAGCTCTTGTTACGGAGTGGCCCAAAGGACTGCAGGAAGACTTATAGCATGAGCCACACCGGCTTGAACTTGGCAGCTCTTACAGGCTTAAGTACTTGCCATGAGAAGATGTTTTACAAGACAGAAGTTAATCAAACAATTTCTCAAGATTGCACATCTTGATTTGGGATGTCATTGACATAATACGTTGCGTGAGGCTTTGCTGTATATAAATTAGAGGAATTATTTTAACATCGAACCATATTTCTTCATTTAAATCAACATACAACTATATTGCTGCTGTTATGATTTACTTAGTCTAGATAATAGGAGAGACAAGACATAGACATCACGTTATACAGCGACTAATGCTGTACCGTTTTCAACTCGAGGGAAGGGAGAAAGTGAATTAAGCTCCTACTGAAATGTGCCCTGCAGGTCAATTTGAATCGGACAAGAGTGCTATAAAGTGGTTTATTGTGGCGGGGGGAAGCCGTTGTTAAATTGCCTGGAGGACTGTCTCAACCTGACCGTGATGAGGGAAGTGGTGAGGTTGCTGTGCCCTCTCTTCTGATGGTACAAGCAACCCACCTGGCCATCCAGAGGTTCTGGGTGGGGGTAGAGCAAAAGGATGGGAATTATTAAAGGTGAAATTCAAAGAAAAATAATATTTTGCAACGTATTTTTACAATTGGGAAAGAAGATCAGGTATGATTTTCTGAAGGGAAGAAATGAGATGGAGTACGCAGCATTGCAAATTGCTGTTTTTGTTGCACATCGAGGCCCTTGTCTGGGCCAAAAAAGCATTGCCGGTGAGGGGCTGTGGTGCTACCAGAAGAGGAGAGTTAGGACTGAATATTTGTGAAGGGAATGAGCTTTTATCTCTTTCAGTTTTCATCACGTGATATTTGACTTCAGCATATAATTCATATTTTATATAAAGGAAGTATTTGTTGAAGATTCAACCTATCCTTTCCCAGGTAGTCAATTAGCCAGTTACAACTTCCCACTGAGTGCCACAGGGAGAGCCCGTGCTTCGTACTGGTTCCAGCGCAAACCGGAGGCAGGCTACGCTTGACATTCCCCAACCATAATAGCATGTGTTTAAGGAACTTATTTGCAGTTTCAACATCTGCTGCAAAAAAAAAGGGCACCATCTATTGGAAATAAATAAAGTGGTAGTCAGATACTCTAATGAGCAAACTTGTTCAGGAAAAAATTAATTGTTCCCTGTGGATATGGACCTGCGGATGCTGATAGCACTGGTAGGGAGGAAAGATCACCTTTTACAATGCAAAGACATAATTTATCCCATTCCCAGCCCACAGGAAGTCAAGTTCAGGGCATGTCCTTCACATCTTTAGTTTTTGAAAATAATTTCTATGAAAAACAAATTAAAAAAATTTTTAAACCTCTGAAAACACTTTCTGTCTTTTAAATTGACCTTCCACTTTTTCTTTTTTTTTCTTGCTTTTTTTCTTTTTTCTTCTTATCTTTATTTTTAATTGAAAATACCTTTTTTATAGCTGCCATTGCAGAGGGCAGGGAAAGTTCCCAGAAACATAAGCTAAACATGTTTTTTTGAGATCCAGTTCCAGACTATATCTACCTCAGGTCATGTTGTATGATACGCTAGCATCCTTACAACAGAAAATGTGCCCCGAACAAAGATTTCCTGTCAGCACCTACCTGGGGATCCGTCACTGCTGAGCTCCCTTGGCACCTACCCCGCCTCCACCACCCTGCGATTAGCAGGAGCCTCAGAAGCCGTTCTTCACTACTATTGCTAATACCCTCTGAATACTGGGAAGGGAGAAAACAAGGAGAGTGGAGAGGAAGATTTGGATATTAATTTCCTGATAATAGAGTATGGTTTTTTTTTGTTTTCAATGCAATCTAGAATTATGCAGTCTAGAGTTATGAAGAGATTCAGGGCTGCGTAAACTCTGTGCAGAGGTAGCTCTGCAAATTAACCTTGAAAGGCAGAGTTAGAAGGAAATCTCCTCCAAAAGGGTTTCTTTCCTTATGGATTTTGAATTCTGGCCATGGAATATGTGCACAATTTTTAAAAAAGTGCTTTATTTCGTCATGATTTCCAAACTTTTTTAGGAATCCAATTGTCCAGTCTATCTTGATCCCACTCCTCACCCAAAATTTGATCAGGTTTAATGTTAAAATTCCATCATTTGTTAACAGATAGTGTGTGAGAGAGACTTGAGGTATTTTTCATACATCAGCCAGTCCAGAGTGTGGATTTGTCTCTGCCTCTTTCGATCTCTGCTAAGTCACCTGAGATGCCTTTCTCATATCACTGTCTTTGAGGCATCTACCCTCAAAATACCTGGAGACAGCAAAGGTAAAAATTTGGAGAATAGTAGTACTGTTGGATTCTTCCTTCTGGCAAAGCACTATGGAACAGGTACTCCTTTAATTTGTACATATTTACAGTTTTTTTCCACATAATTAAATTTGTGTGAGCTGCTTAGGATGTCTTAGAAAATGTTCTTGTGTCCTTAACCTGTTTTGGCTGCAGTACAGGTTTAATTTCTCTGACATCCATTTCTGGATTTTCTTGGTAGAACTAATACCTGTGAGAATGAAACAGAGAAATTTGTAAAGTTTGTTAACTGGCCAAAAATAAAACAGGCATTTCAGAATAGATTAGATAAGGTAATGAATCAGTCAGGCTACTGCCTATTTATAGTCAGAGGTAGAAATTAAAAAGAAAGTTTGTTTGTTTTTTTTTTAACGTGGTTTTTCTGGTTACAGTAGATTTCTCAAGGATGGTTACCGAGCCTTAAAACTTGCAACCTTAAAAAGCAGAATATCATATGCACACCCTCGCTGCTGCCATCTTGGGTTAATTCTTTGGAGTTCATGGTGTGGCTAATTCAGCTAACAGGGAAAATACTGTGGGATGTGCCCCTTGTGACCTGTAACTGTGAACTGGACCCCAGAACTTGGCCCCAGCCTCCCACCGCTCCAGAATATCCATATTCAGCAAAAATCCCTCCCCCTCTAAAACTTCGAGTAGCCTCTCCTGCGTACTGATCATTGTCCCAGGTACAATGGTTGATAGACTTTTGGGGCTTTAATCAAGTAGTCTGTAAAAATAAGCTGGAAACAATGTATGCTTTATCGTGATTAAAATGCTTGAGACAGTAGCATTAAGTGTAAATGACACTATGTAACAGCAATTACATATTATTGGTTAGATCTTCTGCTAATGTAAATTCAAATAACTGTGTTTGAGGCCATGTTTCTCTAAGTCGCTCTGTAAAGATTTCAAGTAAGAGAGATCAATTTTAATTAAGCACATGTTTTAGAGATCATATAAAAGTGGAGAGAAAAAAATCATATTTTTTTACTAGCAGGTTATTGAATGCATTGTAGAAGATTAAGGTTCTGCTTTTGTTAATTAGGTTTTTTTATGATGTTACAGCATTTGGAATTAACAAAGATCAGGAAAAAGCTAATTTTTATCTGAGAAAAATTACAAGAATAAAAAAATCAAAGTTTATACCTTAAATTCAGATAAAGAGATAAAGCTACAATTGTTTGATCATAACTATTACAACAAATATCTTTCTGTGAAATAATTTGTTGCCTAAACTTGCTAACATAAACCAGTTTAAATAAACTACAATTTAAGTAGGCACTAGAAATACTCAGATGGCAAAACAGTACTTTATTTCAGACCGGCTCAGCAGTTTAGTATAACTGTGCGTTTTATAGTGTGACAGTTTTTACCTGCTGTAGTTATTCCATCAAACAAATTGGTTCTTCCTTTCCTGACCAGAGTATATTATGGTTCCAAAAAAAATCACTAAGAAGAAAAAACAAAAGACCCCCATCATGTAAAATGCATTTAGGAAGGAAGGATGGACGGACGGACGGACGGACACACCCATCCATAAACTGGCTGCCTACAGCGTGCAAATGGCAGCAGGTTGAGCAGTTGCCTCTCTCTCTGTATGGCCGCGTGTTTGAGGGCTTCATTGCCCGTGTGCCTGTGGAAACGGATCATCTCAGGTTTCTCTATGTTTTTTTTAATGACCTTGGTGTCTCAGGCTGGGTTAAATGGGCTTGGAAGCAGATGGGGTGGAGCATGGCTTCTAGCATGTGGACACCAGCATCAGAGCCTCCCCTGGCCTCACCTCCCCTTCTCACCTGAAGTGTCTCATGTCAGCCTGCCACAACTGCCCCACAAAGCTCAGGTCAGAAGTCCCTGTGGCCCCTCCATCCTACTTTTGCTCTCTTGATCACGTCCATGGTCAGAGGTTTTGGGGACAATAGCTAAAGTGTAGAGCAAGGGTCCTTGCTTGTAAAAGGAGGACCTTTCATTATTGGTCTTCTGTATTATGTTACAAAATTTGGAATAGTGAATATCAAGAGAGAGGCAATTTTTAACATAGGGAAGCTACAAGAATGAAAAAAAAATCTGCAGTATACAAGGCTAATGCACTTCCTTCAGAAAGGAGTGGAAGAGCAGTCTCAACACACTTTGATTCACCAGGTTTTTAATTGCTGCTGTAATCATTAGACATTATATATATGGCCATACTGAACAGCCTGGTCACTAAAGGTCACTAGGTTAAGGCAATGTTTTGTACCATGTTGTGAGGAAGATTGTGTTTATTTTAGTGTTAGTAGATATGCTTCTGTTGCTATATTTTGATTTAAAATTTATCATATCATTTTCTCAGAAGACCTGAAACAGAGATACTGTATATGATGACAGGCCAAATTTGCCTCTTCACTATAAATAATCACTGTAAGAAAATTAAGGTGCAAAACCATGCCTGCTGTAATTGTTGCATACTTATTAGAAGCTTTCCCTTTCCAGATTCTCTGGGTATTTGTTGCCCATGATAATGTGAATACTTAAGGGGAAAGTGTAATTAGCGACTGTGTAGTTCATTCAGTAAACATTTCTGAGCTGTTTGATGTGACTGAACTGAGCGTCACATATAATTTTACACTTTTATCCTACCAGGCAACTGACAGGTCTCTAATCGCAGTCTCAGAGCTTTCACTCTGCTTGAACTTTGCTTCATAGAGGTCATTTTCCAACCACTTGGGAGCAGGAGCCACGTCCGTTAAATCCCACAGAGTCGATAGATGCGATAATAGCTTTAGGCACATTTTCTTAGAACTCGAGGGAAAAGACAATTTCAATAAATGTAAAGCTATACTATCTACAATCCACAGAATATGTAAGCAAATCTCATAGGAGCAAATCTTTCTTTTACCTCCTGGCAAGAATCTCTTTAGTAATAACATGTATTTGTTTGTTTTCAATATCAACCCTTGATAAGGGCAGAAAAGTCATGTACCATACTTTAAGAAGAGAATAAAGAGGAGGAGAATGCATGAGGTGAAACAACTAGCAAAATATTCCCTCAGGTTTGGATTTTACAGACTATTAAATAGTCTAATACATATTTCTACCCTCAGAGAAAGGCAGATGGTAATAGGGTGTGCACATGGTGGTCTGACCATCATATTACAAATACGAAGGCAAGCGTTAGCTCAACATACAAACTATTGGTAGGAGAAAAGTAGAGACCAAGCATCTATAAATACATGCTTCTAGCATGCTAAATAGGCTTGTACACATAATACTTTGATATATTTTACATCGTATAGATCACACCTCATCAAAACAAGCTTGCAGGTTGTATCTGTCAAGATAATTAACAGACAATTCCTCTGTAGCAGATGTCTGAGATAAGTAGGAAGGACAGTTCTTCCCTTGACATGGCATCAAAGGAGAAGCAACTAATAATAAAATAGAATAATGTGTTATTTCAGATTGATCATAGCTGCCTAACATAAAAATTAACATGATAAATCAATCCCTGCTTGACTGTCAAACTCTCATATTGAGATTGAAAATAAACTTTCCAATTCTTTCAACATTTTTGCTATTGTCTTTGATTTTTTTTTTCCTTGATATATTTGTGGTGCAAAGGAATAAATCTTGAAAGTAAAGTATCCCCTCCAGCAAAATATTTTACTCCATTTGCCTTGGAGAATTCCACTGCAGGGGAAAGAAAAGGAAGAAAAAAAAAAAAGCCTCGCAGAGTAGCTGGAATAGCTTCAAATTCAATAGCCTATGAGATTTTCCTTTAAATGATCTTTCTAAATATAACAGTTCAATAGGTCAGTGGTCAATATGAATGTTATCTGCAAGCTGGAGCTATTAATTTCTGCTACACTGTTCCAGATGCCAAATGTTAGCTGAATGTTTTATACGCCAGCTTTCTCACACATATGATTAAATGAACATTAGGCAAAAACAACTGAGCAAGTGGTGCTGGTGCTCCCATATTAAAAAGGAAAATAGCTGCTAGATCACAATACAGAATTTTAATTATTTTTTTTCCTTTTCTTTAGAAGATCCTTTGAGGAATGGTCAGCCTGAACAGAAGAATGTTTCCAATGGTGAGATGAGAATTTGTACAGCTTCTTGACAAAGGTGAGAGAAACAACACAGAAAATAATGCTTTAAAATAATTCAACTCCTTTCAAAACTCACAGTAAGTCATGGCAAATGTACTGTCTGTCTGTACAGTAGCAAAGGTTGAAAGCTTGTAGCAAATAAATTTTGAAATGGAAAGTGTATTTGGCCCTGGGAGAAGAACATGAATTAGGAGCTGAACCTGGCTGTAGCGGCTGCTCCAGCAGAGGCAGCGCCAGGAGGAGCTTTGCTCTGCTCCGGGCTCCCAGGGTCGGGCTGGGGCTGGTGCAGGGCAGCAGCAGGGCTGCAACCCGCCGTGCACATGGACCCCTGGGACCTGCCGGTGGCAGAAAAGGGAGGTGAGCTCCTCTCCTGACTCTGACAGGTGTCAGGCGCTGGGGCGGATGTAGGGCACAGTATTTGTGAGGCTGGAATATGCACCTCTGCCCAGATTTGTGCACACTTATTTTGGAAAGCAGCAGCTTGCATGTCTGGCAGCATCTGTGAGGGACACAGATAATGAAGCTGACCCACCTGTCACATCACATTTTCCCACTGTTGATGTTTAGGCTGTGGGCCACTGTCCTGCTAGGTCCTGGTTTAAAACACATTTTAAAATACTTGGCCTCCCTTCTTATTTCTGCTCACCACTCTGAGCACCCTTTTCTGTGCACAGCTCACACTTCATAGGAAGGGTTGTCTCAGGTCTCTCTTTGTCCTAAGGCTAAGTCGGTGTGTACAGCCCACCCTTCACTGGATTGTTTTGCACCTTCAGATGCATCGCATGGGACTCCACAGAAGCATGTCTGCAGTTTTGTCTTGTAAACATTTTTATTTTCTCCCACATCTCTAAGCAAAAGTCAATTGCCTCCTCCAGAAATCCACTGAGTTGAGGCTATCGGAGTGCAAGTTGCTAACCTGTTGAGCCGTGTGCTTGAAATTAATACTTCCTTGGGGATCTGAGGCTGGACAGCTAGTTTGGAGATACGATTTGTCTTGACACTCTTACTTTACGTGTTTCAGTGGTGCTGCAAGAACCCAGAGAAAACTTCTGGGAGAAAACATCAGAGAATTGCTATGGGAGAGGGAAAACACTGTCAAAGAAACCAATTAAGGAGAGGAAAAGAGCTCAAAAGGTTTGCTCCCTGTTGTACTGAAGCTGGTTATTCTGTTTCGAATCACGGCTGCTGAGCTGATTTTTCTATTGCAATATTTGTGGTTGCAGTCAGGCCAGAAGTGCATATTCGCACTCAGAGGACCTTATTCTTGTCTTTATTTCTGTCTTTTGAGTGACAACTTTATTTAAGCAAACTGCCACCTCTACATCATTACCCTGGATCTGTTTTCTTCTACTCAAGCTAGTACCTTGGCCCGTTTCTTTGCCATTTCCTCTCACACATTTTGTCATCACCTCTGGCTCCAAGATTTACAATGACTTCTATTTCCTCTTGCCAGTGCCTTCTGTTTCAGTTGCAGCCTGTCAGTTGGGTCTATTCACTCCACCCAGGTTTGATCAGCTTCTCTCTAGGTCCTCTCACCCAAGATACGTCTAAACCTGGGAGATAATATTCTTCCTGATGTTATAAGCTGGGGTCTTTCCTTCAATCATTCACCTACCTCGATTTAGTTCTCATTGGGGTTCCCTTCATCTGCCAGTTTGATGGCCTTCTTTTCTAGGTATATGCGCTCCTACCTTTTATTTATACAAACTTGACAGCACAGTTGTAGAAATGCCTTCACCTTACATGCCAGGTTTTGATGTGCTGTATGGAGCAGTGCAAGCCAGTCAAAAGCTGATTTTATGTTTGTTATTTGCTTAAGCAATTCTCATGTCTGGGAAACTTAGTGTGGGTGATTGATTTATTAAGATCACTTTGCTGATACATGTTTAAAATTTATTTTTTACACAATATATCCCATGTACGAATAATAAATATAACTGAAATAATAAAAAAATTACTACTTTTATGATCAGTTTATGTCCCCATGTGATTCTAATAAGAAGAACCCAGTTTGGGAAAGAAGCCATGAAGTTTTATTATGTCTGTACTCTAATCCTAATCCTCCAATGCAGAGCAAAATCCATCTATGCCAGAAAACATCATATGGAAACCAGAGACCTTTAAGTTTTTACTGCTGCTGTCCCAAATGGAGGCATATATGTGAACACCGCTGAGCTCAGAATTATGATCCATGACCAGAGGACCTTTTTCATTACAGAGGCAGGTTTAACATGTTTATGCTTTACTTGAATGTATGGCTGATGATGGCTCCCAAGGATTGCACTGGCACTCAGGGACTGCTAGGAAGCAAACCTCTCTTTTATTTTAGCCAAATTCTCCCTAGCAGAGAAACAGTGAAGAAGGATGTTTTGTTGGTCCTGTGCTGCTCATCATTTCTCCCAGACATTTTTCATTTATGGGGCCCACTGAGTTTCTGGGAACTTGCCCTCGTGAATTGGTGCAAAAAGGTCTCTGTATTACTTGGAGTCTGGGAGAAAATTTTCTTTCTAGAGCTTTAACCTTCTTTAAAGAGTAAGACCTGCTGATTATTTCTATAGCAAAATTTAACAGCTTTTTTGGACTTGTGCACTGTATTAGATAAGCAACCTTCTTACACAAAAGACAGTCTAAACAGTAATTTATGTAGTAAAATATGTTGATGGTCTAAAAGAGCTTGTTTCCAAAATACGTTTAAACAAAATCCTTATTTAATATGAAACCACAAATAAAACTGAAGCATTGGGTGCAATTAGTGAATTCACTGAATTATCAAATTCTACTCCATTTTAAGTTGATCAGCTCCTTGAAATGGCCATAGATAAACTTTTATATCTGTGAGCCTAAAATGACTTACGGGAAAAGCATTTTCTGTCTTAAAAGCTAGACAGAAAAGGAGTTGAAAAATGTAAAAATGGTTTCTATAGCATAAAAGCTGAGAGACAGATCTACAAATGGGATCAATCTGCCTCGCTCCTGCTGCCTTAATCCAGCACCTCAAGAATCAATGTCTCAAGTCAATCCTTCCAGATGAGGTGCTGATTGAGTTCCAGGCACTTCCAGTGGTAGGAGGAAGGTTGCTTTTGAAAATAAAGGGCCAATCTCTTCAGAGGAGTAACTTTATTTTATGTAAAATGCTACAAGAGCTACTTTCTGCCACAGCAGAATGTGGAGGACTGGGTGTCTGTTTCTGGTGGGAGACGGAGCTCAGCAGCATCATCACGTCCTCAGCCAAATCATCCTACCTCTTGTTGTGCAAAATTTTTGATGATTTTGTGAGAGAATTGTGAGGAAAGAGCAGAGTTGGGTAATGTGTCTCTGTTTTCTGTCCTGTCATTTCTGGTTAATCTGACTCTCTCATAAAGGAAATATTACAAAATACTAATTTTTAGAAATCTTGTGTGGGGGATATTAGTAAGGCTGGTCACCTACTAGGAAAGAAAGCAAAAAATGCCAGGAAAAGAAGAGAAATCTATCTGGTGCAACTACTTCTAAATTATCCATGTCAGGGATTTAACAAGCGGGAACACTTCTTCCTGATTCATTAAAGCTTTGTCTTTCTGGCCATAAACAGCCATATATTGCTGGTAAACAGCCCTGTGGAAGGTACGTGATTATCCTGCAGTTTTTTGGTTTTGTGGTTTGTGCAGATCCATCTTGTGCTAGAGTATGTTCCCCAGGGACCGTGGACTGTGAATATCACCTGAAAAATACTTGCATCTACAGTGAAGCCACTGGGGCCACAGAAATGCTGTGGTTCTGTTATAGTACCTATCTGTTAGCACTTTTGCAAAAAAAGCTGCATTTAAATATCTTTCCTTAGAAGTTTGAAAGGCCAGTAGTTATATTTTCTAATGGAACTAAAACCAGATTTAGCTGAAACATTTTCATCTCTTTCTGGGGGGGGCAGGCTTGCAATGGAGAATGAATCATTAAAAATGTATTTCATCTGGAGAATAATCTTCAGGTATCTTTAAAGATCAGAGGGATGCCGACATGATCTGGAGATGTGAATTAGTGTGGTCTCTGTGGAAAGGGTGGATAGATGGCGTTTGTCTAGAGACTACACAAAATAGTTGGGGTTTAATATTTAACACTAGCAGACTGTGCTAAATATGCTAGAAAAGTAATCTTTACTTTGGCAAAATGCAGAGCCATTTTAGAACCATGCTTCTCCTCAGGTAGCATGTCCTGCCCTCCCAGCAGACCAAAAGAGGCCAAACGAGGAAGAGCAGGACGGCAGGAAAGTCGCCTTTTTGTGCTATTCTCTCCTGCTGACAAGCAAGACTCTCAGCTGTCACTATTCTACCGCTGTTAGCAATTATTTGCAAAATGCAATGGCCAGCTGATTGCTTCTTTCCTTGCTATGCATGATTTGGGGGGAAAAAGGCAGCCTATCCCCTGCCCTTACCTGTCCATTTCTTCCTGGCATAGACAAGGTACCTAGAAGCCCAGCATGGCTGAGGAAGCCTTTGAATGTCAGTTTGAGGCTCCACAGAGAAATTTCTTTCATTAGCATGCTTGAAAGTAAAACAAAGGAAATCCATCCAGAGCTTTCCCCAATCCTGCTCAAAGAGCACAAAGCCTTCAAAAACCCCTATGGTTGAAAAAATGTTATGATGGTTGCCAAGTCAGGCACGAAGAAGTTAGTAAATATTAAAATGGAGTCTTCTTTAATACAGCTCTTTCATGCATGTAACTTGGGATTTAACTTTCAACTGAATAAACACCAATTGAGAATGCAAAATGTTATTATTATCATTATCTCATTATAGTAATATGTTGCTCAAGAACTTTCCCTCATGCAATGTGTAGGATATACTGCGCTCTGAGACAGACAGAAAATGTGACAAGGAGGATCTTGGCTAGAGGTCCCTTGGTTCACTTCAGGCAGAAGTTGTCCCAGTGCTTTGAAGATGTCTGATGTTAAAGGAATGTTCACTCCAGAAATGTCAGGGAGATAATTAAGAAAACTTCAGAACAAGGTTTGAATGCTTTTCAGTGATTGCTTAATATTAAATAATGCTTTATAATATTAGTTCTGTATGATGTGAATCAAGTACCTGAACAGAGCTACCTTGTATCATTCTAGGTGGTCCAACTGGAGCTTGATATGAGGCTGGTACAGATGACCCGGTATGGATGGGAGATCCGAGCTCTTGTGCAACAACTGGACAAAAGGGATGTCCCAGGTAGCCGAAGTGACACTCAATATCGGTGTTTGTGCACCTCATTGTTACTCTGATGATTACTGTTCTGCTTTGTGAAGGAAATATGTGAATGGAAAAAGTTACTATGAACAGTTTGATTTTTTCGTTTGTTTGTTTTAAGGAGAGCAGTAAATTATGGGATAGAGTTTTCAGGAGGAAAGGACTGACTTTATCCATTTAAATATACCTAGAGGTCTTAAACCAGGCCCTTAAATACGGGCTGCTCTTATTCACTGCAAACAAAATTGACACAATGTCTTCATCTTCCTTTGTTTGCCCTCACTGTAATCCAAGCTGTGGTTTCAAGTGGGTTCAGTTTGGTAGCTTGTAGATATGGACACACTCTACACATCAAACCATCCCCACAGACTAGTGACAGACAAGTGACTGTGGCAGAATAAATTAGTTCAAGTTTATACTCACTTTGCCTGGCTCTTGGTTTTGGTGATCCATATTCCATTTGGTGATTCCATATTGGAATTTTCTGTTCTCTTTTTAAAGGTGATAATTTATGCTAACGTGGACAGCAAAACAATGTAAAGTGGAGGGGTTTTGTGTTTAGTAGGATGCATTAAAATGCATATTTGACTTTAATTTTCTAAGTTTACTAACCGTAAGTTTTAACTAACTTTCATATCTAGACAAATGTATTTCAGGCTTTCTTGGATGTTAGGATTTGTTAAATTGTTTTGTGGAGACAACAGTTCCCATCACAGTTTTACACCTCCAGATTACCCAAAATATTGGAAAATGGGGTGTAAGTCCTTGAGGATGATTCTCCACTTCTCTAGTAACAGAACTAAGCAAACAGTTGCATTTTTCCATGCCGATACCTATGTTTTCACATGAATTCCTGCACTAAGTTTCTGTTTTCTCACAAGCAAAATTTAATGTGGTTCAGATAAAACCCAACACATTTAAGTGCGCTACATAGCATTTCCACTGGTTTCATTTTGCTTTGAGTCAGGTTTCAGATCAATTTCTCTAGCACCAGACAATGTTGGGAAGAACGTACCCTTTGAGAACTGGAAAACATTGATTTATTTTACATGTCCCATTAGTTCCATGAATTAAGCAACGGTGTTCAGGTATGTAATACAGCACTGCTCCTTTCAAAGCTGAGGAACCTGCAAAAAGCTTGTAAGAACAGGACCTTGAAGAGGCAGGCAACTTGAGAGGACTACAAGGATGTCATGAGGTTATGCAGGGAGAAAATTAGAATGGCCAAAGCCAGGTAGAACTTAATCTGGCTACTGCCATAAAAGACAATAAAAAATGTTTCCATAAATACATTGTCAGCAAAAGGAGAGCTAAGGAGAATCTCCATCCTTTATTGGATACAGGGGGAAACATAGTGACAAAGGATGTGGAAAAGACTGAGGTACTTAATACCTTCTTTGCCTCAGTCTTTAGCTCTAAGACCAGTTGTTCTCTGGGTACCTGGCCCCCTGAGCTGGAAGACAGGGACAGGGAGCAGAATGAAGCCCCATAATCCAAGGGGAAGTGGTTAGTAACCTGCTACACCAATTAGACACACACAAGTCTGTGGGGCTGGATGGGATCCACCCAAGGGTACTGAGAGAGCTGGCAGAAGTGCTCACCAAGCCACTTTCCACCATTTATTAGCAGTTCTGGCTAAACAAGGAGGACTCCAGTTGACTGGAGGTTAGCACATGTGATGCCCATTTACAAGAAGGGCAAGAAGGAGGATCTGGGAAACTACAGGCCTGTCAGTCTGACCTTGGTGTCAGGGAAGGTTATGGAGCAGATCATCCTGAGTG